>SNQJ01S0110101.1:36880-47093 GCA_010110895.2 Picea sitchensis
AAATAGCTGTCGCAAAATGAGCCAAATTTGCTAGTGTGGGTACCTTTCCTACAACACTTCATCCTACCTCGCAACATATTGACATGATCAATATGATCTGGAATATGACATATCAATCCTACGAATCATCTGATCCTTGGGTTGTTCCTAGTCCTTTAGAATTTGATGCTCTAGGTGACACTATGCCACTTAGTCCCACCGAGGCTTCATATGATTCCATCCAATCTACCTCTGCCTCACTGGACGACTAACATCTGTTGGCATCCACCGCTTACTTGTTTCCATTTTGGTTGGATTCCCTATCCTCTACTTTCAATTACATCCTCTGTGTTTTTCCCTTGGACGAATCCATTATGGAAATTCTTAGTAATGAAGAGGTACCTTGGGATGATAACCATCATCATTAATCTTTTCTTCCTAGTTTGGATCTAATTAAGAAATATATACACTCTATCATTCTTGATGGTATTGTTCATTCTCTTCAATCTCCCATACTCACCCAGGACACCATTTCCAAGGGGAATTTGGGAAACATCTCTTCTACGATTGTTATCGACATCTCGATCAAATAAGGTGTTGTGGAAAATGTTCATCTCGATGCCAATTTTTCACCCAAGGAAGTGGAATATTATACCTCTTTGTTCAAATAATTCCCTGACATCTTCACTTGGATTTATGAAGAAAGGTCAGGGATCGATACATCGATCATTGTGCATGAGATAAAAACTTAACCAGGAATTAAACCCGTACGACAAAAACTTCACCCAGTTCATCCTAATAAAACCACGACTATAAAGGCAGAAGTTGACAAATTATTGAAGTCTGGTTTTATTTATCCTATCCCCTTGACTGAATGAGTTTATAACATCATGGTGGTCACCAAGAAACAAGGGACCATTCGTTTTTGCGTCGATTATATGGATCCTAATAAGGATTGTCCCAAAGACAATTACCCTACACCTTTCATTGACCAAATTATCGATCATTGTGCAGGCAACGTCATTTTTCCTTTCATGGATGGTTTCTCAGGATACAACCATATTGATATTCTACTGACTAATCAACATAAAACATCCTTCAGCTACTGTTGGGGGATTTTCTCTTATAAGAAACTACCTTTTGGGCTTAAAAAAGCTGGAGCTACCTTCCATCGGGCCATGTCATACACTTTCCACGACATCAAACATATTGTAGAGCCTTTCCTTGATGACTTAACCACTCATTTGTCTCATTGACGAGACCATATTGGTCACCTACGAGCCATATTTATTCGATGTCAGTTTTACCACATCTGTTTGAACCCTCACAAATGCATATTCACTGTCGAATCAGGCTAGATTGTCAGATTTGTTGTATCCAAAGATGGGATTAGGATGGATCCCTTAAAAGTAAAATCTATTCTCACTTTACCCCTCCCAACAATTTGACCCAACTACAAAGTTTGCAAGGGAAGGAAAACTTTCTTTGCCATTTCATTTGTAATTACGCTGAAATCACTAAAAGGATTTATGAGATTGTTGCAAAAGGACACTCCTTTCATTTGGGATGAAACTGATCAACGCTCTTTCGATGCTCTTAATCATTCCTTAACACACACACCTGTCTTGCACCCACCATATTATGGATGAGACTATATCCTTTATTTGATTGCCTCTACTACCACTATTTCTATGGTGTTAGTTCAAGAGGATCCTAACGGTGACGAACATGTGATCTAGTATCTGAGTAAGAGTCTATCTGATCCCGAGCTCCAATATTCGCATGTTGAAAAGTTGGCTCTGGATGCAGTTATTTTCATCAAGATATTTCACCATTACATCATGTTACGCACTACCATGGTCATCGTGGACTCAAAACCCATGTACCATATATTAACTCGTCAAATCCTTAGGGAAAAATATTCCAAATGGATCATTATTCTCCAAGAATTCGATCTTGAGTTTGCCAAATAAAAAGCTAAAAAATCGTTGGCTTTTGTGGAACTAATCTGCTATCTTCCCTATACTGATGAGGATACTGAGCCCAATGATTATCTTCCCGACGAATCCCTATTCCTCATTAGCACGTCCAACCCGTGGTATGGAGATATTATTCTCTATATCTAGACCCAACGTTTCCAGCCAAACATTTCACATGACGAACATCGTCGTATCCGCCACCATTCTAAACGTTACCTCATCATCAATGGCACTTTGTACAATTGTGGTATCAATACTGTCCTACAACATTGTTTAAACCACTATGAGGCCAAATGATTTTTGAATGACTTCCACCTTGGAGCTTGTGGCGGTCATCTTGGGATGGATACAACCCAGAAAATCTTACGTGTTGGTTATTTTTTTCCTTCTATATTCAAATATTGTATCGAGGTTGTTAAATGATGCCCACCCTGTCAACTCTTTCAGAAAAAGGCACGTACCCAGCCTGCTCTGCTTCATCCCATTGTTTCAGTCAACCCCTTTGCAAAATGGGGCATCGATTTTATGCAATGTAAGCCCACCTCAGCCGAGGGGCATGATTATATCATCATTGTTGTCGATTATTTCACTAAATGGGCTAAGGCTATGCCTACATTTCTTAACGATGGTCTTACTGCATGATTTTTTGTTTTTAACCACATCATAACTCGCTTCGAGGTCCCACAAGCTATTGTCACCGATCATGGCTCCCACTTTCAGAACCAGATGATGAGTGATTTGCATGTCAAATTGGGTTTTCTCCATGAAAACTCATCTCCCTACTATCCTCAATAAAACAGACAAGTTGAAGCTATTAAAAACGTTTTAAATACCATGCTCCAACTCATGGAGGGGACGGACAAAACCTATTGGCACTTGCAACTTTTCTTCGCACTCTAGGCCTATCACAGTTCGGTGAAAAATGCAACTAGATTCACACCATTCAGTTGGTATATCATATAGAAGTAGTGTTACCAATCGAGTGTGAGATCCCTTCATTGAAACTTACCGTGGAACTCCTGCCTCACACCTTTGTTGAAGAGGAAATATTCTTGTATTTAACCAAGTTGGATGAAACACGTCACGATGCTGCTCTCATTAACGAGACATAAAAAACGAATGAAAAGTCAATATGACAAATTCGTTCAACCTTGTTCTTTTGCATAAGGAGACTTGGTCCTAGTTTATGACCAATCTAACAATAAGTTGGGGATAGGAAATTTAGAATCTTTGTGGCATGGACCTTATATCATAAAACGTTTACTACATAGAGGCACCTACGAGTTGGTAAACTACGATGGAATATCTCTCGGTGAGCCCAGAAATGGGATTTACCTCAAGAAGTACTATGCATATAACATTTGGCATGTGTTCTCTATACATTATTGCACCATATATTTTTGATTTGGTGTGTCTTTTCTCTTGTGTGCACGAGTTTTGTCTTAATTTTTTATACTTTGTATTATGATTGCATGTGCATATGACATCTTTTTTTCCCATATTTGTTGGAATTACGGATGGCGCTAGTTGACACACCCAGATCATTGCTTATGTAGCTTGGGTCATCTACCACTCTGGTGATTTGGTTAGTTCAGGAGGAATTTTTCTCGGATCGACAACCAATAACATGGAATAATATCATGTCATCATCAGACTCTTAATTGAAGCTTCCTCTCTAGTTATAACTCATTTGATTATTAACCTAGACTCTCAACTCATGGTCTATCAGCTTAATCGAGATTACGTCGTTCACAACCCAGTCTTACTACGTCTCCACCTAAGATTTCGTCGTCTCAAAATATCGTTTGAATTTATCCAATACAGACACATACCGAGAGAACTCAATACAACGTCAGATTCACTAGCTAATTACATATTGGATCAGTACCTTGCGCATAGATAAAAAAATTTTGAAAAAAATGAATCATATGTAAACAAAAATATCACATAAGATAAAATGCAACATTGATAGGCACCACAAAACTCATATATATATAGATGCGTAATAGAAAATGTTTGTTTGAAAATACATAGTCAAAATGTACATATCAGGGAAAAAAGGTTTGGGCCTTCATGCCCATAACATCATCCAAAAATACTACAAAATCAATTGAGGATCCTAATCGTCCTCATGTATCACGTTGTGTTTTTTATAACACACTACTACCTGGGCCACCCGACGAAGAAAATGGTTAAGACTCTCGCGAACCCCAACTATGTGTCGCTACAAATGGAGAGGCACATCTCGCCTCCTGAGAGGTGGGACACCCATGGTAAAATCGTGGAGGTTCCTCTCTACCTCTTGAAGTCCTCCCACCGCAAAGTCATGCTCAACTGTTATATGTGCGTCTCTGGGATGCCTTAGTGCCGACATCTCCGCTAGATGTGATGCGCCTCTATCTGCATGATGAAACAAAATATTTTTAGATCCCTCATTGTATAGATAAAAAAAAATATAAAATAAAAAAAATAAAAATACGTGGCAAGGCTTAGTTTTGTACCTGACGCATCCCATTGAATGCCTTTGGGAAGTACCAAGTTTGTGCTTCCTCAGAAGTCTACCCCAACATAAGGGAAGTCCTCGATAACCAATAATTGTCTCCTCCACCATGCGAAGAAGTGTGAGGGTGAATAATACTAATTAAAATTTTTAAAAAGATAATTAATTGTGCATGAGGACATGTGTGATTGAGTATTTTTCTATAAAACAAATGTGGTAGAAGGGAAACAAATATCACTTATTCTTGGTAATGTTATGCTGCCAAAATTTTGTGGACTGATTTTTACTTGTGAGAGTTGGGATACCAAGTAATCTAGATTATTTTCGGAATGAAAAGAAAGAATAAATATTACAATGAAATACACATAAAAATTGCCAGAAACAAAGAAATACAACAATACATGATTTCTGTTAATGAAAGAAATGTACAGAGACTATACAAATATATAGTGCAAGACTCGCTAGAATGGTGACATCTTTATCTCTGAGAAGAGATGTGATGACTACGCTCATTCACAAGAAGATTATTACAATGAAGCTCTTAAGGCATTTTTATGATAAACATGAATGCTAAAACCCTAGAAATCCAAAAACCTAACCGTAGGAGATGAAGCGCCAAAAGTCATGTGTGCCCTGTTGGGGTAAGTTAGTACATTAACTTCCCAGGGTCGTACCTTTTGCATACGATCTTCGTTTTAGGCATGTGATAGCCCGTTGGAAAGGTATTTTCTAGAGATACACATTATGATGTCAAAATCTGACTCCGTCTACAGTTTGATTGTGGCAAGCCAAGAAAACACTGTTTAGATCCCCGAAACGACCCTAGAAGTACATAAAGATGTACTGACATGAAAAATTCCAAAATAATACAGTAGGAATAGGTGGGTGGCCACAAATATCCACCTGGATGTTGTGTAGGGCTTCAAGACATCCACCTAAGTACAAAACCCATAATAACACATAATTGTCCCCATTACAGAGAAACGTGTTGAAATGAACACTGACAAGATGAGCTAGTTGGAATTTTGGAACATGTGGGTGGACACCAATATCCACTTGGATCAATCCTCCCTCCTTAGGAAGAAATGGTCTCCATTGTGTTGAGTGCCCGGGGAAGAGGGGAAAACATTTTTTGAATACGAATCTTGGTGATCTGCGTGCCTTGTTGGAGAAGTTTCGCTACTTGGTCTGTGGAAGGTTGTCACAAACATGTTGTTGGCGGGTTTGCATATGTTCCACCTACCTGTTGTCTCTGGGCTTGACGGGGCATTTTGTAGGCACGATTGTAGGTGAATGAACAATATCTACTTTCTCTTCTGCAATATGCTTCTGTTGGATAGAAGGTGTTGAGGCTGNTCTGTGGAAGGTTGTCACAAACATGTTGTTGGCGGGTTTGCATATGTTCCACCTACCTGTTGTCTCTGGGCTTGACGGGGCATTTTGTAGGCACCATTGTAGGTGAATGAACAATATCTACTTTCTCTTCTCCAATATGCTTCTGTTGGATAGAAGGTGTTGAGGCTGCAGTTGTTGTAGTGGCCTTCTATGCATCCTTTGAAAAGACTGTTAAGAGGATATGAATTTTTCAGTATGAGAGATTAACTTGTGGCACTGTTTTCATAGAATAGTAGTTTGAACTACCTCTAGTATCCTGTAGAGTTGACCCCCTAGAGTAATAATGACATTACAGGATCGAGACTCATAAACAACATGATGTTTCCATATATATGGTTGGACCAAAATAACATCACAGACATCAAGAGGGGAAACATCACACACTACCTCATCCTTGAAGGGTTGGATTTCATAGGAAAAGCGACACCGCTGGCTGACACAGAGATCTTGTCCCTGGTGAAGCCACCCGATGTTGTATGGTTGCGGGTGTGGTGTTGTCGACTACCACAACTCTTTGACGACCTTAGTTGATCTGAGGTTCTTCTGGMTGCCACTATCAACAATGAAATGCAACAAAATCCCCTTCACCCACATATGTGAATGGAAGAGGGGATCCCACTCTTTAGGATCTATTGGTTCTTCTAGTTGAATTGTTGTGGTCGTGACAGTAGCAGTAGGGTCTATGTCGATGATATGTCTCTTTTCAATATTTTTCGGATCAACTTATGAATCAGGGTTTGGCTCCTTGTATTTTACCTCGTCCACCAATTATTGTTTTGAGTGACATCCATCGGTGTTGTGCCAGGGAATTTAGTGGAAGTCTCACCACTTCCTAGTGTCATTCTTCGTATTTCCTTTACCCTTTTTTTCCTGTGTCTTGGACTGGTTTTCGGGAGGCTTTTGGATAGGGTTATCTTTACTATGCTTTGGTTGTTTCGGATTTGCAAACCCGAACTCCCATTTGTTCTGGTGCCTAAATTTCTTCTTGATTTTGACAGCATATTGATAGACAACTCCCAATGATGAGATGTTTAGGAAATCCATTTCGGTTTGGATGTATCTATGCAGAGCCCCATAGTATTTCAGAACTAGACGCCACTCAAAGAATTTTATACCCAGCTTGGTGCACAAGGTATGGAAAGTATTTTTAAACTCCCCCACTGTTTGGATCTTCTCTTGTTGCAGTGTGGTCCATCTCATGTACTGGTCTTCATAGTTAGCAACAAGGTAGTATTGTTCTTGACCGCATCTAAAAAAAAATCCCAAGTGGGCTCGACCCCATATATTCGAGATTCCTTTGTGGAACTTTTCTTCGAGTAAGTCTCCCACCAATGTTTGACATGGAGGAGAGCCTTGAGGAGTGCGAAGGTGATCGTTTTCCTGTCAGAAAAATTCTGAACAGAGAAATAACCTTCTAGCAGGTTCAACCATTTTTCTAAGGTATCTGCATCTATCTGACCTTCAAATACGGGAATATAAAAATTAACTTGTACCTTGAAGGGAGAGGTTCCTCCAAAGTGGTCTCTTGATGAATATGCGCCTGCTTCTATCGGCAGGCATTGAAGGATGTGGAATTTTGTTTCCATCATTTCGTCCCTCTATCGCATGAGAGCTTGCTTAAGCAACAGGTTAATAGAATTCTTTTCTCCACCGTTTTTCTTTTCTGGTGCCATAAAGGGTTTCTTGGGAGTGTGAGAGTGATTGTCCTCAACTCGTCGGGGACATGCACTGAAAAACGATCAAGAGCAGCCTACTCTTATACCACTGATCCAAATTATTTCCAGAACAAAATGAAAGCATAAATATTACAATGAAATAGACATAAAAATTGTCAGAAACATAGAAACACAACAATACATGACTTCTACTAATGAAAGAAATGTATAGAGACTATAAAAATACAGAGTGCAAGACTCGCTAGAATGGTGGCAACGTTATCTTTGAGAAGAGATGCGACGGCTACGCTCATTCGCAAGAAGATGATCAAAATGAGGCTTTGAAGGCCTTTTTATGATAAACATGATTTCCAAAACCCTAGACATCCGAAAACCTAACCCTAGGAGATGAAGCACCAAAAGTCATGTGGGCCCCGTTGGGGTAAGTTAGTACATTAACTTCCTGGGGTCATAACATGTGCATACAATCTCCGTTTTAGGTGTGTGATAGCTCGTTTGAAAGGTATTTTCGATAAATGAACACTATGTTGTGAAGCTTTGAATCCATCTACAGTTTGACTATGGAAAGCCAAGAAAACACTATTTAGAGCCCAAAAATGGCCCTAGAAGTATATAAAGATGCATTGACATGAAAACTTCCAAAATAAGGCAGTTGGAATAGGTTCGTGTACAATTTCAATGTAATTTCGAAATTTTGTAACTTGTATGTTCGTGACAAAAAAATTGTTGACTTTCTTGAGTTGAATTTTATTTAAGATCATCGCGTAATTAGCGAGATTTCTGGCTTTTTAATTTGTTGGGCTCACTCCAAAAACTTACATGCAAAATCCTGAATGAATCTCAGGATGGTCGTTGTATAAACAATGAAGCTATTGAACCCGAACTTGAATGGTAGATTTCATTTAATGAAAATCTCGCAGTTTGATTTTGTTGATCTAGGGATATTTAGTTGAAATCCAGAAATTGATAATTGCTTTAACTTCAGAATTCGTTGCAGCAGTATATGCTTCAGAAATTTAGTACCTTACGCCTATTTCTATCTCCAGTTAATATAACGCCTCATTTCACTCCGTGATGTGATGATCGGAGTGGTTGAGCCTGGTACTACCTTAATAAATGTATACCTTACTTGTAAAATTTAAGCTATTTAATCTGGAGTTCGACCGTGGGGTAAGTTAACTCCTCCTTCGAACAACGAGTGGACGACTTGGGTTGAATATATTTCAACGTTGTTTTTATTTCAATTATTTAATGGTTGTTCTTCTCGCGGATCCTTGACCGACGACTAATTGTATCAGATTCTTATGATTCTGATATATCAACCTTGGTGTCCCCTTATTTTTCCGGGCAAAAGTTATGACCTTTGATACCGAGATCGTAGCAAGGAATGCCACTATTGTATTGTATCTTTATACATGGACGAACACATAATGTAACGTAGAAAACAATTATGGTAGTTATTGCAGCTCATACTCTTAGAGATTCGTTGTTTAAGAGAGCTAATCATTTGAGTGAGAATTATGTGGATTTATTGATTCCATCTTATCTTTTAAAGGTTACATTATGTCATACATGAAATTACAATTGTTATTATAAGATATAATTTCATAATATTTTAGCATAAATTATATATATAATAGAGTGAAGTAAAATTAGAAAATTATATGTTAGATGAATTAAAGTAATTCAAAGGATACATTATGACCATATTGATTATTTCTACTTGATTGGAGCTCATCATATCTTATACATTAAATTGGTATATAATTAAAACATGCAATTAAACCATCTTAATTAATTGGTTATTAATATATATATATATATATATATATATATTGTTTGAATTTAAAATAACATGGGATTTTACGTACAAAACCTTCATTACTTATGGATCATTAGAAACTATTTCAAGATAAGTAACTTGTTCCTAATACTACTATTGTATAGGATTGCAACTATGATAATTTAGTGGTTGAATTTTTTCACCCTTAATGGTATGCTTTGATTTATCTAAGATGAGGTCATTACCTAAGACTTGGGTTTCATTTACATCTTAGATGATAAAATTATAAATTCTTTATGGTGTATTAGTGAGGGAAGTTCTAGATCGTAACTATTTATATGGTTCCTTAGTCATATTATTATGAAAATTCTTGTTGATAATTGGAAATGAATTTTGTGATTGTTGAGGAATCATTGTGTAAATATATAATTGTTCAAGCTCTTAAACTTAGTGTAAACTATCTTGCACTGATTTGACCTCTCATGAATGTAATAGTGGTTGAGCTTTGTTGACAATTTATATTTACGTTTTAGACTGGCATTGTTATGGGAATAGATACTTCCATGTTCCTCATAACAGTCGCGAGTCCTACAACGTTTAATAGTTAAAATCAATCAGATGAATCCTGGACTTGAGCATTGAGTATGTGTCTTGGAGGTCCTAACATTGTAGGATAGGTTTGGCGGGTAGAATTTTTGTTAGCTTAATTTGTTACAGCCAATCTATGAATAATGGTGATGTTGTATTTTGATTTTTGTTGTGTAATGATGTGATGAGATTAGAATGTGTAATTATTAATGTATGTCATAGTCGCTTACCACTCGTTATAACTGTTGTTCAAAAAAAAAATTACTTCCATTGTATTTACTTACCCACTTATATGTCGTAATGGGGGGGGGGG
>SNQJ01S0110102.1:35938-54490 GCA_010110895.2 Picea sitchensis
CAGGCCGATCTAGTCGATCAGCCTGTGTGGGGCCGACCTATACCCTTTACATCACAATTAGGGTTATAGGTAAATCTAACTCTTAGACAATATAGCAAGGGATCTCACACACCCTCTAGTGCTCAGCCACTAGGATCACGTCCACCTGTGCTCAGCCACAAGGATGTCCTACTCAATAGATCTCTATCTCACTGAGTCTCACAGGAGAATCATCTGGAGTATCACATCATCTCAACTCTCTACATTCCTTCACCCCTCACAAGGGTACACATCATTTCATCTCCGTCTCAAAGAGAACGACACACCCAGCTCATGGGCATCTTCCCTACACAGAGGCACACAGCGTTCCATCTTCGTCTCAGAGAGGAACGACACACCCAACTCATGGACTCTCTCACAAGCCGACTCACTCAGTCTGTGTCCTGGAGGATGTCTCACGCAATTGTAATCATCAACACTCCCTCTCAGCTAGGGAGGCATTCTCCACCAGGCCAAGTCTCTCACGGAAGTACTCGAACTTCGTCTTGGTTGTAATCATCAACACTCCCTCTCAGCTAGGGAGGTATTTTGCACCCGGCTAAGTCTCTCACGAAAGTACTCGAACTTCGTCTTGGCAAGCGGTTTGGTGAAGATATCTACAATCTGCTCGTGTAGGAAGGTATTGCATGTGTATTGCTTTCCTCTACACAATGTCTCTGATATAATGATATTTAATCTCAATGTGTTTCGATCTATCATGAAACACAAGGTTCTGAGAGAGCTTCACACAGCTCTAGTTATCACAATGAATAATGGTAGGATCCATCTCATGATCAAATAAATCTGTCAAAAGCTTGCGAAGCCACACTGCTTCGCGGACTGCCACACTCAACACTATATACTCTACTTCTGCGATACTCAAGGCCACAGAGCTTTGTTTCCTGCTGCACCAAGAAACCATGGCAGACCCCAAGGTAAAACAACAACCGGATGTGCTCTTCCGGTCCACTGCGCTCCTTGCCTAATCTGCATCGGCATATCCCTGCAAACTCAAGTCTACATTGGAGGCATATCTCAAGCCATATCCAACTCTGCTTCTGCGGTACTCAAGGCCACAGAGCTTTGTTTCCTACTACACCAGGAAACCATGGTAGACCCCAAGGTAAAACAACAACCGGATGTGCTCTTCCGGTCCACTGCACTCCTTGCCCCAATCTGCATCGGCATATCCCTGCAAACTCAAGTCTACACTGGAGGTATATCTTAGGCCATATCCAACTCTGCCTCGTAGGTATCTCAATACATGTTTCGCTGCTATCCAGTGAGTCTGTCTCGGCTAACTCATGAACTGACTAAGTACATTCACTGCATAGCATATATCAGGTCTGTTGTTAACCACATACATCAGTGATCCAATCAGTTGTCGGTACAAGTGTGGATCAATCTCGCCTGAATCAGCATCATTCATTTTCTTCAAATCCATCACCATTGCTGTAGGCATGGATTTGCATTCTGTCATACCGAACTTCTTCAATATCTCATCTGCATATTTTCCTTGACTCGGGAAAATTTCATCAATCCTCTACCATACTTCTAGTCCCAAGAAGTAGTGCATCATACCCAAATCCTTCATCTCGAATTTGGCAGTGAATGTTTGCTTGCATTCAGCAATAAGTCTCTCTGAACCGATGAGGAAAAGGTCATCCACATATAGGGCCAAGATTAAGCACTCGTTGCCAACAATATGATAATATAGGTTTGGATCAGCAACACTCTTGTTGAAGCTCAAACTCATCAAGAATCCATCTATTTTCTCATACCAATCACGAGGTGCTTGCTTTAGTCCATACAGGGCTTTCTTCAACCTGCACACATGAGATTTCTCGTTGTGTATCACAAATCCTTCTGGTTGCTCGATATAAACTTCTTCCTCAATCTCACCATTGAGAAAGGTTGTCTTTACATCCATCTGATGTAGTTTCCAACCCATGGATGCAGCTAGTCCAATGATAGTACGGATGGAAGTGTATCGGGCTACTGGAGCAAATGTCTCATCATAGTCAACTCCCTCTGCTTGTGAGAATCCTCTGGCTACAAATCTCGCTTTGTATTTCTCGATACTTCCATCAACTACATGTTTGATCTTATAGATCCACTTGGAAGTCACTACAGACTTCCCTTCTGGTCTCGGAACGATATCCCATACATCATTCTTCAAGATAGACTGATATTCTTTTGTCATGGCATCTTGCCATACCTGTTCATCTGTCGCTTCTCCATGACAAGAAGGCTCAGAATCAATGATGAGGCTCATGGTTGAAAGGTAGCTCAAAAATCTCTTTGGTCTCTTGCTCTCTCGGGATGTGCCTTGAGGGGTAGTATGTCCCTCTACCTCCTACAGAGTTTGTCGAGCCCAGGAAGGCCTTTTATGCCCTACTGCAATATCTCTGGGCATATCAACTGGAGCAATTAGATCAGCTGGAACAGTTGGATCAACTAGAATAATGTTTGTCTCCCTCTGAACTGCTAAAGGGGGAGAAGGTATTGTCTCACTGTCAATCTCCATCTGAGATGCTCTGGATCTTTGAAAGGCTATCTCTTCTTCAGATATAACATCTCTACTTATCTCAATCTGTCTCTGACCAGGGATGTAGATCCGATATGCCTTCGAAGATTCACTGTATCCCACAAATGTGACCTTTCTCCCTGAAAGGTCTAGCTTGGATCTCTTCTCTTTGGGTACATGAAAATATATTGGACATCCAAATATCCTAAAGTGTTCAATCTCAGGCTTCACTCCGGTGAAGCCTTCTTATGGAGTTATGTTCTTCAAGATCTAGTGAGGACTCCTGTTCTGAACATATACTGTTGTCATGCATACTTCTGCCCACAGAGTCATAGATAGACTGTGATCATGTATCATTGCTTTGGTTGCCTCGATGATAATTTTGTTCTTCCTTTCTGCAACCCCATTTTGCTGAGGGTTGTAAGGAACTGTGTACTCCCTCTTGATCCCTGCTTCAATATAGAAATTGTTGAAATCGTTGGAGGTGTATTTTCCTCCATTTTCTGATCTTAGTACTTTGAGCTTTCTTCCAATCAGGTTCTCAACATGATCTTTGAATTCTTGAAATTTTGCAAGGACTCCATCCTTGTTCTTCAGGAAGTAAATCCAAGTTTTCCGAGAGTGGTCATCTATGAAGAGTACATAGTACAAATATCCATTCAGGGAGGCAACAGTCATTGGCCCACACACATCTAAATGTATCAAGTCCAAGATTTCATTGGATCTATTGTCACTGCTCAAGAAGGACCCTTTAACATTCTTGCCAAGAGGACAACCTTTGCAAACACCTTTATGTTGAATTTGTATCTCTGGAAGGCTTGTTACCATTTTCCCTAGAGCTGGGAGAGCTCTATAATGAATGTGGGCAAGTCTCCTATGTCATAGCTCACTCAAGCTAATAGTATCATGTAACAGGGCTTGGACTGGTCTGATGGTCAATCTGTATAAGCTGCTTTCTCAAACACCAATTACTTTGGCAGAATTTATATGTGAGTCCTTGTGCCATGCAAGAACTCTCCCTTAAGAAAAGGTTACCTTGTAGCCTTTGTCTTCTAAGGCAGAAATGGAGACAAGGTTCCTCTTCATCCCAGGTACATATAGTACTTCACTTAGCTGAAGTTGCATGTCAGAATCTAGTTGGAAGGTAGAGGTTCCAACCCCTTTCACATTATATCTGGCATCGTCTCCAAGGACAACATATAGATTTGTCTCTTTCTCAACAAGATTAGTCAGGTGATCTCTAAAACTGGTCATGTGCCTAGAGGCACCACTGTCAATTAACCAAGTATCATCATTAGTAGGAACCATACCTGAGAGTGTTGAAATGTTGATGTCTTCATCTCGCTGAAGTCTTGGCTTCCACGAACTGTATTTGCTTGATTCATCAAGCTTGTCTTCCATCATAGTTCTGTTCATCATATTTTAGATTCTTCACATACCTGTGTCAACTGAGCTAGAAAACCTAATGGCTAGGCTAGGCGAGCAACCTTAGGTTTTGTTGGGCTTATTGTTACACATTATTTTGGTCACCCTGATGATGTTTCTACAAGCATGTGTTCAGGCTCCCAAAAGAACCTTTCTTCATGAGGAAAGTGACTGGCTTCCTCTTCTACAAAACCTTGTTAAGAAAGATCGTCGCAGGTCAAAAATAAGATACAGTGCGGCGATGCCTGATCGTCGCAATCTGTCCTGAAATTGGTATGTGATGTTCCCGCAGACTGCCATATAGCCAGGGTGCGGCGATGCTGAAAGACCAAGGGAAGGTCGAAGTTCACGAAGGTTCTAGAAGGGAATCTTCTAGAATATAAGGTGGCATTCGTATGGTTGGGATCCTACTTGCTTCTCTGATTTGGTGGGATCATCCTAATCTCTTTAACCATCTCTTTTTCCCCTATATAAAGAGGGATTTCTCATGGAAAAGGTTAAGCAAGAAGCAAGGAATTAATGAAGGAATAGCTTGAGAACTGTGTGAGGAATTTTATCTCAATTGATGTTTGAGGTCTTCATTTGTCCATCAAGTTATTGTGGATTTTCTCCGTACAAGTTTGGAGCAAGTGTGTGTGTTGGAGCAAAGGGCCTCTGAAAGGGAACCTTGCAACATCAACGTTGTTTGGTTGTATCTTCCATTTTTATTTAATATAATACAGTGGCATGTTTTTTTCCCATAAAATCATTCTCATTTTATTACATGATTCCTTGATCACATGTATGAGCTTTCATTGAATATACTATTGTTGCTTTCACTTGGGTTGGTTTGTGTCATTGCAGATCTAATATCACAAGAGCACCGGAGTGGAGCGAGGACAACAAAGATTTAAGGAAGCGATATTCAAAGGTATGTCCCTCATCTTTCGTTTGATAGTAAATTCGATGATTAAGGCTTAGGGAAAGCGCCATGTCTTGTCTTGTTTTGTTCTAGATCTAGGTGGATCTAGGGAGATCAGCTTATGTCCACATTTACCGATAAATCCTATAGCAAAATTGGCAACTCCACTGGGGATACGACTTGTTTTTGGTTTTCTGCTGCCCATTTTCCTTTAGCCTACCTCCTTTTGTTTCAATCCAATCTCTGAGTCTGTGGGTGATCCATCTGGACTCCCTGGGTCTGAAAGTTCATTCAGAATCTTTGCCCTTTTTCAAATTTTTCTTTATCTACAGAGATCGCCGCATTGTATCCTATATACAGCCTACCACGCTCCTTGATCACCGCAACCGACCTGTTCAGACCAGTGCAGAATCGTCGCATTCTGCCCATAGCTAGCGTGCGGCGACCACTATTCGTTGCACTGTCCCTTACTGTTGGGTTGCGACGTCTCCTATAGAATTTTTTGGATTGGGCCTCTTTGTTTCCTGTCACCCAGTTTTGCTTTGATCACCTGGGATAAACTTTTGGTGTCAGTATTTGACTGTTTTCTAAGTTTAAGACTTGTTATTGATTGGTTTTAAGGATTGAAAAGTCTTTATTTGTCACTTTGCAAGTTTTTACTTCTGGATTTTTTGTCAACGAGGATATAATCTCTGATCTAGATCTGAGTGCTCGATTGATAAAAGTCTTTGGTTTGATTAAAGTTTTGGATTGTTCTCCATTTTTTGGATTGTTTTTTTATTTGAAAGACACTTGTGTTTACATTGACAAAACACTTTCTTGTCACCTTTATTTTTATCTTCATTAAAAGTTTGATTTGGGAATTGTGTTGAGTGTATTCATTTTCTGTGATTACATTTTCCTTTCTTTATTAGATCTCTAATTTGGCTTTGGAAAGGAAGAAATAAAGTCATTCATTATTTTCAAGTAATCACTCGTAGGAAAAATTTTGCATTCGAATTTTTTTTTCAAGTGAGCAAATTGGAAAATATTGATAGTATATGACTATTTGGAATCATATTCATTCAAGAAAAAGCAATTGCATTTCGTAGCTTTCATGCTTCAAAAGAAATACCTTCTCCCTACTGTAATTAAAGTTCATTGAACTGGAATATTGCATCAATCATCTCTTCTTGCATATTATTGGGTGATGGTCTCATACAACATCAGTTTCATCTCCATCTCCCTCTTGCGTAAACAACAGCCTCTAAAACACTGCGTAATAGTAAAATTTAATTAGTAACTTTTATTTTCTAGGGCTCTTTTACAACAACATTAGCTAGGCTAGCGCTTTGGAATAGGTTGTGAGGCACACTCTCCAAAGCATAAAACACACTGTAGCATCTTGTGATAGGGAGTGTTCAAATCCACTAGCAACATTTTGTCCTGGGAAGCCCTTCTCACACAAGGGTCAAACCTGAGGTCGCATTAAGGCTGGCAGAGTTACTCACCCTGCTTTCTTGGTCTTAGTGTAGAGATTGCGCGTATTATGGGGGTCACTTGAAGGTATACCCACAATTACGAGTGGAAGCCTTTCGAGTTGATTTCGGGCTAGACACCCTGCCCTTGCACATGGATCGGACTGTCGATTGTTTCCCCAGGCATCACTGTTGTTCTTGGTAACCTTAGTAGCCTATCTCTTTAGGGTCTTACACGAGGTGACTGTGGAGGGGCAAGTCTTCACGGTACCTGGACTCGACATTGGCCAGACTCACTCGGGATCCTTGGAGGGTATACCCACGATTATGTGTGGGAGCTTGCACCAGGGTGAGTCCGTTAAGCAGGTCATCAACGTAACTTTTCCACCTGCGCTATCCTAGCCCCTTCTTGTCTTGACTTCGCGACGTTAGATTTCATCACCAACTAGTGACTTCGAAATAAGAAGGTTTGTTTGCTTGCTTTGATTTCTAGATTTTATTAGCGAGTGTTGTTTGTTTCCATAGTTGGCCATAGATGTTTTCTGTAAAATATTTGGTTCGGCCAACATTGACCCTCCACGTCATTCACGTAGGATGCAAGGGCTACCCCCAGAAGATCCGGAAGGTTATCTCCCTTTGCCTCCTAATACACCGGAGGGCTCTCCTGAGCATAGCAAGGTCCAGGACACCGTAACCTCACAAGTGGAAAGAACCAACTCTATAGAAAATTTTCGAATTATTTTCGATTCTCTAGAGGCTTTCCGACTTACTCACGGATACGAGAGACGTATTCTCCGAATGAATTCATCAAGAGATCTTGCTGTTGAAACTTCTGGAATACCGACCGGACCCCTACAGACCCTGGAGTCGAGAATCCCCTTTTGTCTACTGACATATTTAGAAACTCGCCTCGCACGGTGCTAGACCTTTATGGCAACTTGGGGGCGGGTCCTGATTTACCTATTATGTCACAACTGCTTGAAACGCATGTTACCTACACGGTACCTTTAGACCACTTTTCTAGTACATCCAGCAGTGCCACCGTCATTCTAGACACACAGTCAGTTCGTCCTCGCTCAACCCTTTCTCTCCAGATGGCCCATTCTACTATGGTGCCACACGCTACGACTATTCCTACCATAAATGTGGTGGTTAATCACGCTCCCATTGGAACACCACCTCCGTCTATACCTATCCCGTCACTTCCCCCTAGGTATCATGCTTTGAATACTTCCATCGCCATCCCTACTCCATCCAGAGGGCCAAGACTTTTTACCCCTCCTGGGTATAATGTTGTTGTTGGATGTGTTCCCACACCTACCCAGAGCTCTTCCGGAGGGCCATACGTCCCTCCTCCACCTTTGATTGGAGGGGCCAATTACCCCGGCCCTAGTGGCTCCAACCCATTTGGAGAAACCTTTTCGTCTATCACTTCTGGTTTTCAGATTCCTTTTGGAGGACAACCTCAATTTGGGGCCCAACCTCAATTTGGGGCGCAATCCCAGATTGGGGTACAACCTCATTCTGGGTCCCAACCTCAATTCGGAGGGCAACCCCAAGTTGGCACCCATAACCTCGTTTATGGGCAAACTACACGTGTTACAAACTCAACCTTGGAATCTTCCTCTCCAAGGAAATCCACAACCGTATGGGGGGCAATATCCTCAAGTTAACTCTTTTGTACCTCCAATTTTCGGCCAACCGTATCCAGGTTGCCTGAATCCGACTTGGGGTCCGAACTTCCAGTCGAATGTTGCTTTCTAAGGAAACATTCTGAATCAAACCAACCCTACCGACTACATGCCTCAGAACCCTTCTCAACCGAATCTGTCAGGATTGTCTTCTTACATGCAGACTGCTTACGGTCCTACTGGCATACCAACAAGACTTCCTCCCCAAAGTCACCAGTATCCTCATGTGAATAGGCAGTTGCCTTTTCTAGCCACTTTGGATCTACCTGACTTGTCTAGAATCTTGAATGACCCTATCTTACATTCTCCCCATTTTCTCATTATACCAACCAAACTACCATTCGACATTCCCAAATTTGACGGTCGACCGGGAGAAGATCCAAATAACCATGTCATGACTTTCCATCTGTGATGTTCGTCCAACTCATTGATGGACGACTCCATTCGCTTACGACTCTTCCAGCGGACTCTCACGGGTTCGGCTGCAAAGTGGTACATTGAGTTACTGCGAGGCTTCTTCCACGACTTTAATACCCTAGCCATGGCTTTTCTCACACATTACCAATTACCAATTCGTTATGAAACATGAACAGAAATTTTGAGTTCCTTTAAACAGTCTTCTGCCACTCAAATTTCCGATCACATTCATGAGTGGAGGCGGCGAAGACGTTTGCTCAAAATCGACCTTCCTGATCAGTTATGGCCAAATGGTTCACCAAATCATTCATCAGTAAAATCGCCCGTGATATTGCCATGGGTGGAGTTGTCACCGAAGAGCAGGCGATTACTCGCGCTCAGTACCTAGATCTCGTTTATTCGCAAACGAGCACACTTTACGACTTGATCCCTGACGCTCCTCGCCCTTCTACCACCGCCACCTCAACAACCCCAGCAACTTCTCATGTTGTTGATGGTGTGATTGGTACTTTCCATGCTGAAGCTCAATCTACGCATGCCACTCACACCAATCCCAAACCTACTGCTTCTAATATCCAAAGTGCTCTGACTCCTACCCCTTCAACCAGCGAAATTTCCGAGGTTAATTCAGTTCAATCTACCTTGGCCGGCAAAAATAAATCCAAAAAAGGAAAGGGTAAGAACAAGGAGGGTAAAAATAATAATCCACAATCCGACAAGCCCAAGACGCAACCTGTTGATGATAAGGATAAGCGTAAACCCCAATATCCTTGCCTTATCTGTGGTGACGATCACTACACGAAAGATTGTCCAAGACGTGCTGAGGTCACTAAGTTCTTTCAAGCAACCGGGAATCCCCCCACACCTGTCGTTTTGTCACAACCTTTCCCTTCTCAACAGCAGGCCCAATTGGTCATTCATGACCAACCCTCTCCTTCCACCACTTCGTATGTCCTTATTTGTACTGGTGATTCAAAAAAGAACGACGTTGCAATCGCAACTCGGGCTAAAGATTACTCTCCTTCAAAGGAGAAGGTTGACGATATACCACCTTCATTGGTGCAACCTCCTCCCTCAACTTCACCTCCCAACAGTCCTCTTCATCTCGAACGACCGGGTCTTGATACATTTCTCCGTCCTCCAAAGAACGTTGTTTGAAAGTCTGCTTTTAATCCTCATGCGCGCGCGGCTCAAAACTACAGTATTGTAGAAGACCTTGCGCAAGCACCCTCCGCAATGTCAACTCTCAAAGTCCTTCAAAGTTTCCCTGCGAAACGGAAGGCATTGTTAAAGGCTATTGGTGGAATTGATCCCACAGATACGAATTTGATAATCTTTGACCTAGAAGATCACATTCCAAGGCTCCCTCCTCAATTGGCATTTCAGATACAAGTTGTTGTAGAGAACAAGAATATCTGTAGAATCGTTACTGACGAGGGAGCCTCGACGTGCGTTATGTCTATTACCAATTGGAAAGCCATTGGCTCTCCTCCTCTCACCGAGTCACACAACATACTTAAGGCCTTCAATGGTTCTGGTTTTAAACCCTACGGTGTCCTCCCCTCGTTGTCTATTACGCTGGAAGGCAAATCGGTCAATGTCGAGGTCGAGGTCTTTGATGCACCTCTTGATTATAACCTCTTACTTGGTTGTAGCTGGATTGATTCCATGCGTGCAGTTGTGTCTACCATTTTCCGTGTGCTACGTTTCCCACACCAAGGAAAGGTCGTTACTGTGGACCAACTGGCCTTTTTTAACTCTGATTCTCGTACTAGCAATGTGTCTTTTATTTCGAAGACACCTCCTGGGTATGAGAATGTCGGTGTGGGTCTTTTGAAAGATTCAACTTTGATGGGTACATTCCCAATCCCACCACCTGATATTCCACCTCCTTTTGTCGCCTCAATCAACATGATTTCCACCTCTGCTCGTGAAACCCCTGCGTCTTATGACCCTTGGATAGTACCCGACCCTGGTGATTATCTTCGCTATGGAGAACAAATGCCCTTAAGTCCGGTTGAATCCGCCTATGAAGCCATTCAATCGGCAACCCCTTCTACTCCCTCTCTCTATGATTCATCTTCGAATCCATTTCACGTGATTTTTCCTACCGATGAGATGATTATGTCGGTCATGTCTATGGAAGACACCCCATGGGACGATGGTCATCATCGCTCCATTCTCTTTCTAGCACAGGACACCATAGAGAGCTACCAACGGATTTCGACCCCGTCGACCGTTGTTGTCATTTCCTTTGTTCCCGAATCCACACACGATGTGTTATATGAAGGGAGCTTGAGTAATATCTCACTCACTATTCCTCTTGACATATCCATTAAACCTGGAGTTGTCAAAAATGTTCACATCGGAGCCGCATGTTCCGTTGATGAGGTCGTCACTTATAAAGCACTTTTTCAAGAATTTTGTGACATTTTCGCTTGGAGCTATGAAGAGATGCCAGGTATTGATCCCGATATCATTGTGCATGAAATTAAGACCTACCTGGACGCTAGACCCGTTCGGCAGAGACTTCGCCCAGTCCACCCTCGTAAAGTCGTTGCTATCAAGCTTGAAGTTGAGAAACTTCTTAAGGCTGGCTTTATCTATCATGTGGCTTTAACCGATTGGGTATCCAATCTAGTTCCAGTAAATAAAAAACAAGGCACGATCTGTGTATGTGTCGATTATAGGGATATCAAAAAAGCATGTCCTAAGGACATCTTCCCAACCCCTTTCGTTGACCAGATCGTCGATGATTATGCCGAGAGAGAAATCTTCTCTTCAATGGACAGTTTCTCCGCCTATAATCAAATTAATATTTTTCCCACGGATCAACACAAAACTACTTTCATTTGTCATTGGGGTACATTTGCCTACCGGAAACTGCCTTTCGGTTAGAAGAATGCTAGTGCGACTTTTCAACGCGCCATGTCTTATGCTTTTCATGATATCAAGCACATCGTACAACCGTATCTTGATGATCTACCGGCGCATTCCATGCGTCGCCAAGATCACCCGGCACATCTCCGAGCCATTTTCCTTCGTTGTTGTTTATATCATATACGTTTGAACCCACACAAATGTGTTTTTTGTGTGGAGTCTGGCCGACTTCTGGGTTTTATTGTGTTAATTCATGGAATTAGGGTCGATTCCTTGAAGGTCGAGGCTATCCTTAATTTCCCTCCTCCTTCCACACTCCGTCGGCTTCAAAGTTTTCAAGGGAAGGCAAACTTTTTCCGTCGATTCATCCTGAATTACGCTGAGTTAACACTAGGATTTACCCAACTGTTAAAGAAAGGTTACGAGTTTGTGTGGGACGATATTGCTAACAAAGCCTTCGAAGCTTTGAAACTTGCTTTGACCCGTACACCACTGCTCTTCCCATCGGATTATAGTAGAGACTATTTCCCCTACCTTGCTGCTTCGGACTCTACCATTGCCATGGTTTTAGTCCAAGAAGATGACTTGCACGACGAACATGTAATTTACTATTTGAGTCGGAGTCTCACGACCACCGAAGCCAAATACCTACATGTGGAGAAACTGGCCTTGGTTGTTGTCCAAGTTGTCCAACATTTTCGTCACTATATCCTATTACGCAAGACCATTGTAATTTCCGATTGCAACCCCATACAACATATCGTCACTCGACAATTGTTGGGGGGCAAGTACTCCAAATGGATAGTGATTCTCCAAGAGTTTGACTTAGAATTCGAACGTGCTAAGTCTAAGAAATTTTTGGTTTTCGTCGAACTGATATGTGACCTTCCCTTCGCTGAGACAAAAAATGTGGCAGAGGATTCCTTACCTAGCGAATCCCTTTTTCTGATCAGTTCTGATGACGTATGGTATGGAGATATTATCATATATCTCTAGACTCAAACTTTTCGGCCCGACCTATCTAGCACAGATCATCGTCGTATACAGTATCAAGCCCGCCAATACATCATTCTCGGTGACGCCCTTTATCATCGAGGTATTGACTCCATTTTTCGACGATGTCTCACTTATGACGAAGCTGAGAAAGCTTTGAATGACTGCCACTCCGGAGCATGTGGTGGTCATATGTCTGGGTATGCCACTGCCCAAAAGATCTTACGAGCAGGGTACTTCTGGCCTTCTTTGTTCAAAGACTGTATTGCTTTCGTCCAAAAATGCCATGCTTGCCAAACGTATAATAACAAAATAAGATCTCACCCTGCTCCTTTACACCCTATAGTTTAAGTTGGTCCCTTCGTAAAATGGGGCATCGACTTCATGACATGTAACCCTCACTCGACTGGGGGGCATGGATACATTATTGTAGCTGTGGATTATTTTACAAAATGGGCCGAGGCGATGCCTACATTCGATAACACCGGAAGAACTGCAGCCCTATTCATATTCAATCATATCATCGCTCGATTCGGAATCCCGCAAGCTATCGTTACCGATCACGGTAGCCATTTTCGTAACTTTGTGATGTCCAAACTTACGAAAAAGTTGGGTCTTCGCCATGAAAACTCAACCCCCTACTATCCACAGGTTAATGGCCAAGTTGAAGCAATAAACAAAGTCCTTATTACTATGCTTCGACGGATGATAGGAATCCATAAGACAAGTTGGCACATGATGTTATTTTCAATATTATGGGCCTATCGAACATCCGTCAAGTCTGCAACGGGATTTACGCCTTTCCAATTAATGTATGGTATCGAAGTTGTCTTGCTGATTGAATGTGAGATACCATCATTGAAACTAGTCATTGAACTTCTCCCCAACACCTTTGTCGAAGAGGAACGTCTATTGTACGTAATGCAATTAGACGAAACCCGTCATAATGCCGCCCTAGTTATTGAAACTCAGAAGAAACGTGTCAAAGCCCAATACGACAAACATGTCAAGCCACGTGTTTTTTCTGAAGCAGATCTAGTTTTGCTTTATGAACAAGGTCGTGATTTGCTAGGGGCCGATAAATTTGAAGCTATGTGGCGAAGTCCTTACATTGTCAAAAGAGTATTGGAGTGGGGAGCTTACGAGTTACTAGATTATGATGGCATTCCTTTGAGTGAACCCAGAAACAGGCTTTACTTAAAGAAGTACTATGCTTAGGTCATCTTTGCATGAGTGTTTGTATTTTACTGTATCATACTCTTGTGTGCTCCTTTTGTGTGTTTTTTCGTTTTTTGGTTTCGACCCCCAACTGCTTACCTTGCATTGTGCTTGGTTTCCAGATGTCGATGTCTTCGCTACCCTACATTGGCTTCGCCGATGGCGCTAGTCGTAGTACTCAGAACTTAGCATCTGCTGCTTGGGCAATCTACGCACCTACGAACGAATTAATCAGTCTACACGGTGTTTGTCTCGGTCGTGCAACTAACAATATCGCGGAATATAGTGCAGTCATTGAATTATTGACCAACGTTGTTTCACTTGAAATCCGTCATCTTGTTGTACGACTTGATTCGCAATTAGTAGTACTACAATTGAGTAATGTTTATGCTATCCAGAATCCTACTTTGTTAAGGGTATATTTATGAAGTCGCCTCTTGGAACGTCATTTTGATTACATTGAATATCAACACATTCTTAGATGTCTAAATACATTAACAGATGCATTAACTAATTATGTGTTAGACAGACATTTGAGACATTTATAAATCCAATCATATTTTGTATATAAAGGAAGTAAGCCGGTAGAAGCCTCATGTATATATAACTATAAAAGTTTTTACAAAAAAGTGTTTTTGTTCGAAGACCAAAATCTCAAAAACGTGAAGCACATAGCTTCATATACAAAAATAGCATCAAGGATGCTACTCGCGATAACACACGACTGCCCGTGCCACCCTACAGAGCAGTCGACTAAGAGATTCAGATACACCCACATATCAAAAACGTGAAGCACATAGCTTCATATACAAAAATAGCATCAAGGATGCTGCTCACGATAACACACGACTGCCCATGCCACCCTACGGAGCAGTCGACTAAGAGATTCAGATACACCCACAATATGGCGTTGGTAATGTCTCGGGATCTCACCGATAGAGATATCTAGGACATCCACTATCTACCCCTCCAAGTTCTGCTCGATGGCTTCGTAATCAGCAGCAGCCAATCCCGCTACCTCGACTCTTTCCCCTCGTCTCTAGATGGGGGATGTACTTGGAGGCCGGTGAGGTCCTACATCTACGTTGTCAAAGAGTTCTTCTTTGATTAGTCATCGGATTAAAAACATAAAAAACATTTCATATTTCAAAATCTACAAAAACATTATAAAAACAAAATGTGCTTCTTACCTAAGTTCCCCCATTGAGAACCTTCGAGAAGAACCAAGTCTAGGTCACCTCTGAAGTCCAAACCGGCATATGCATAATCATCTACCATCAGCAGTTGGGGCCTCAACCAATCGAAAAACACGTCATTATATTTGACGATAGGACCAGTCACGGGCCGAACCATGAGATCACACCATCTTGTGGGGCTGGTATGCCCCACTCTACCTGTAAGCGCAAGTGTGGAACCCTCTCCAGGAAGGACACTAAAATGGATCCGTACCAGAACTATTTCATTTCACCTTTCCTACACTTTATCAATTGTTTCTTCATACTCCGAAGAACCCCGTCACACCAGTTAAAGACCCAGGCCTCCATGCACTCCACTGCATACTGAAAGTAACCCTGGAAAGCCATATGAGGAGATGCACTCCCCGCCATCTGTGAGAGTGAAAAGGATAGTCCAAAGGGGTAAATCCCGGACATCCCTAATGGCAACCTTGCCACTACGTCTCTCGGCCTCTGGTTCACAATACCGGCGAATATACTCACTCATCGGTAGACCACCACCTCTGTTGCCTGTCAATGTCACACAGGATCCACGGCGAGACAATCCCATCAAAAAATAGATATCCTCGATATCTAGAGAGAGTATGTGGGCTCCCACATGGAATACCTGCTGATCCACATCCCACATGTGGACCAAATACTCAAGTAACCTCAACTGGGCCCTCATGCCCTGGATCTTTAAAAACTTCAACAGCCCACACTGTCGGAGGGCATTAACCGCGCCCGGATCATTCCCGACAAAGTAATCGTCGTCCTCGTGTTCTCTCTCCCTCCACTCCAACATTCTGATAGTCAAAAACCTACATTGGAACCACAAGGAGAGATTAGCATCTTTATTTGCCTCCCTGGAGATTTTTATTGGCCACTTACTTCTTATCAAATTTTTGAGTTGCGCACGCCGCAGCCGAGGGCATCCACAGAGTGCGGGATCGCCGTAGACCGACCATCAGGCCGCTTGCAACGATCTTAGATCATCACAGGGCACGATATAAGCCACCCGCGGCGACCTCTACACGCAAATACCCTCACAAATTCGGCCCCAAAATCTAATTTTTAACCAAGGAAAATGAATTTAATCCAGGGAAAATGAAGAGAATATGAAGATTACCTTTTTAGCGGAATTCGTTCGTCGAATGGTTGCTCGTGCCTCCCGCAATCCACAGTGGAAATTTGAGGTAAATAGGGTTTTTTGGACAAGTTTTGGGTAAAATGACAATAGAATGGAAAAAATGAGTTTTTTACCTATATTTATTAACTTTTTACTTTTTCCATTGATATTTTATATTATTTTATTCATTTTATCTAAAACCTAAAGTTCTAATGATATTGTAAGTGTGTTGATTTTTCACAGATGAAGAATCTAGGAGCCTAAACGATGGAACACAGATACGTTTTCTTGGTTTGTTTTTACGTTTGTCGCATGTATGTGAACTTTTTATGTTTTTCAGGAAAAACCTCAAGCTCAATCTTTGTTCGTTCTCATGCTCGCAAATCAATGGGAACGCAATCGAGTATACTTTTGTCGTCTTTTCGTACTCGTCATGGTAACACAAAAAACGAAACTTATGGAGTATCTTTTAAGCTCTTTTCACGCTCCGTAAAAACGAAAAGATTGACGAGCGACCTTGTTCTTTTCACGCTCATAAAAGTATTTGAAGAAAACATTTGATGAATGGTAGGTTATCACTTTTTCGGTCTCATCAAACTAATTTACGAAAAAGAAACTAAGAGAGTTCTCTTTAAATGTTTTTCAGACTCTAAATATGAAAAACCCCCGAGTTTTCTCTCTTTGAACTCATTAAACAAACATCAAAAGACCCATATGGGACCAAACCACTCCTTCTTAGGGTTCGTTAAACATACTCCGAGGGACTCGTCCGAAGGATGAGCTTACATCAACAAGCATATGGTATCCTCCTCAAGCCTGCATAAAAATAAAGAGGTACTCGCCAGAAATGGTGGGGGAAATTTTGGGAAAAGAAATGTGTCTATGTATTTGTGTTAGTGGCAGTAATAGTCGCTCTTGAACATGACGCCCCCTTTATCATTATATCCAGGTTGGGAAATCCATTTGTATCTCGTCTGGCCTTCTGCAAATTCATATATTGGGTCATCCTTGAGTCACTACTGCCAAAACTATTGTCGTGTCGTTCATATGTTCAAGAGAAGTACAACCCTGAACAAGCCTCTATCGAGTCGGCCATCTGCAGTTATCAATTCCTACCATGTCGGCCTTCCCTGTGTCAATTTCAAATCATTTTTCATACTTTGATCTACCTCGAATCTGTTGCTTATTTCGTGTCATTGATGGGAGATACATCAAGGCCCTCCTGTGACGAGTCTTTTCCTGTCGACTTCAACTCATCATCCGGAAAAAAAACTTAGAAATCATTTAGTACCTTAGAGCCTACATGCCTCAATGGCAGGTTTCTTTGCTTCAGACAGTGGGTTTACATCATTGGTCCCTGATCGAGAGATTCCATCGAGTGTTCGACTTCAGCGCATTTATTCACATTCGTTAGATTGTACGAAGTTACCTTGGGAGTCATTGACATCAATCGTGATCTCCCTCACACTTGTTAACGGTTTTCATCAATGGAGTGGTTTCTACCATGTTCGACTTCAGCACCTGTAATCGCATGGCTAGATTCGTACTTACGAACGACGGGATTGAAGACCCCGGATCTCATCATTTTGATCCAAGTTGTGATGGAGAATTTATGATTTGTATTGACACATAGATCCACTTTGTATGTCTCGTGGCTATGTCTGAATTTGAGTTTTCTAGAACATAGACCCACAGTGTATTCTTGGTGGCTATGTAGAATCTTGGTGACATTGATCCACGGTGTGTGATTGGTGGCCATGACTGACATTTATGATTTAAATCACTTGTAGTCTGAGCATAGGAATGCCTACCTCAGAAATGGTATAATATTGCGCAGATGCTTGGTTGTTTGCAGGTTCTTGATTGGTGCGCCCCTTGTTTCTGACACACACACGCATTTTACAAAGTATTTCGACTGTCACGAGTTCCAGCCTCGTACTTTGGGGGGCATTCTGTTACACATTATTTTGGTCACCCTGATGATGTTTCTACAAGCATGTGTTTAGGCTCCCAAAAGAACCTTTCTTCATGAGGAAAGTGACTGGCTTCTTCTTCTACAAATCCTTGTTAAGAAAGATCGTCGCAGGTCAAACATAAGATACAGTGCGGCAATGCCTGATCGTCGCAGTCTGTCCTGAAATTGATATGTGGCGTTCCCACAGGCTGCCATATAGCCAGGGTGCGGCGATGCTGAAAGACTAAGGGAATGTCGAAGTTCACGAAGGTTCTAGAAGGGAATCTTCTAGAATATAAGGTGGCATCCGTATGGTTGGGATCCTACTCGCTTCTCTGATTTGGTGGGATCATCCTAATCTCTTTAACCATCTCTCTTTCCCCTATATAAGGAGGGATTTATCATGGAAAAGGTCAAGCAAGAAGCAAGGAATTAATGAAGGAATAGGCTGAGGACTGTGTGAGGAATTCTATCTCAATTGATGCTTGAGGTCTTCATTTGTCCAACAAGTTATTGTGGATTTTCTTCGTACAAGTTTGGAGCAAGTGTGTGTGTTGGAGCAAAGGGCCACTAAAAGGGAACCTTGCAACATCAAGGTTGTTTGGTTGTATCTTCCATTTTTACTTAATATAATACAGTGGCATGTTTCTTTCCCATAAAATCATTCTCATTTTATTACATGACTCCTTGATCACATGTATGAGCTTTCATTGAATATACTATTGTTG
>SNQJ01S0110103.1:0-29073 GCA_010110895.2 Picea sitchensis
ACCGTAACTCGACTTTCGGTTCATCCCGCATCGCCAGTTCTGCTTACCAAAAATGGCCCACTTGGAGCTCTCAATTCCGTGGCACAGCTCAATGGAGCAGCTGCACCGTCTTACCTATTTAAAGTTTGAGAATAGGTCGAGGGCGTTACGCCCCCGATGCCTCTAATCATTTGCTTTACCCGATAAAACTCGCACGTGAGCTCCAGCTATCCTGAGGGAAACTTCGGAGGAAACCAGCTACTAGATGGTTCGATTAGTCTTTCGCCCCTATACCCAAGTCAGACGAACGATTTGCACGTCAGTATCCAAGTAAGTTTTCCAAGTAAGTTTTCCAAGTAGGGTTTAATCCCTTGCTTTTCATGGCATTGAAAAGATCCCACGCTTCAGAAATGTGACCCCGGTTTACCTCCCCATCAATCATTTTTGTGATCATTACAACATTAGGTTCACGACCACATTCCTTCATTTCCTCAAAGAGGTTAATAGCCTCTTCGTATCTATTTTCCTGTAAAAGATGTTGAACCAATGCAGTGTAGCTCGAAATAGTAGGAATGCAACCTACTTCTTTCATGATATACATTGTTTCAAATGCCTTCTCCAACTGTCCTGATTTCAAGTAACCATCGACAAGGATCCCATAAACATTTTCATCAAGCGTGCAATTTTTCATTTTCACGACATTGACTAACTACATACCATCATCCATTTTTCCATTTTTGCACAAACCTTTAACTAGCATGTGGAAAATCCCAGCTGAATTTATCTCTCATGCTGTAATACATGTGTAAAATCTGAAGTAGGTTATTGTACTTTGGCATCTAAGGAACAAAAACCTCCTCTAGTTTCTCAAGTTTCATCTCTTATTGGCCACAATCGGTTCTTCAAAAATATGTCTAAAACAAGACTTTGTACAATCAGAAAAATAGGCTGTGAAGATGTGAATGTATCTCTCATGACGTAATACCTATTTAAAATATGAAGTAGTTTATTGTACTTTGGCATCTAAGGAACACGAACCTCCTCCAGTTTCGCAAGTTTCATATCTGATTGGCCACAATCGGTTCGGGAAAAAGATGACTAAACAAGACATTTCTAGAAAATGTGCCTTCAAAGATTCTCCAAGTGACATGTTTTGAGTAGATTGTTTTTATTGTGAAAAAAGTGAGTTTATTGGACTCTCTGAGTATGATTGGATGGTGTTGATGGTGTACTTTGGATAGTAGGCTGACTAGAATAAGACAAAAAGACATTTGACAGAATGAATGTCTCCCAAGTGATGTTCATTTGTGAAAGTTGAAGCAATACAATGATTTTGATGAGGGCATAGTGAAAAAGGTTGGCTTGATGATCACTTTGTCTATGCTGCACCTTCTCTTCCATTTTAGCCAATCTCTTGTAGAGGTAGTAGGATAGGTTAAGTGGTTTTAAACCTGTGAAATGAAGGAGCAATTTGACATGATACTTGTACAATCTTGAAAATCTGCCCTCACATGTAAAATACTTCATAATTACCCTCATCAATGGAGCAAACTTCTCAAGGATATGTCCAAAAGGAAATTTTGTTTTTCTTAATGATGTCTTTGTAGTGACCTTTGATGAAGGGTTTGTAGTTTTGTACATCCAAGTCTAGGCTCTTAAACCACTTTTCCCCACTGATTGGCATCCCTGTGGCTGAATGTGGACCATGATGGTATGACTCAGATAATGATGATGAAATTTCAGTGATGACACATCCCACTGAGTGATGGAAATGACCGGAATATGAATTTTTTTGAAAGGAGCAGTAATATACCTAGACACACTAGCCAATGACCAAATTTTTATTTTGAAAACCTAAAGAAATGATAAAAAATTGAATTGAGACCCTAACAAAAACCTTGTAAGAGCATATTTGATCATTGGTGATAGGCATAACTAACTGACACTAACATAACCATAGAAACCATTGCGTTTGACCATTAATGCATGCATACCATTGTTCATAAACTGAAACAATTCTCAAGGTGATTATTGCCCTTTGGATTAGGCCCCCGTTCATCATTGTCTCGCTTGCAATAAATAAATGTGTGTCCCCAACGATCATTGTAGGTCATTAAAACCAGAGTTAATAATAAAAACATACCACATCAATCTTCAATATCTCTGCATGATCATGTTCCACCATTCATCTGCACTTTGAATGGACATTTCTTTGTTCATTTGCCTCTGCAAATTCTCCTTAAGAGTACGAATTTCCAACAAATTCATCTCTATGGTTGTTGAAAGGGAAATTGTAGTCAGTAATGGATATATAAGTATTATAAGGTTGTAGTCAATATATAGTATAAGAAAACTATCCTAAAAAAAAAATTGTTACAAGATGAAGATTAGCATGAGATAATTAATGTTGTTAATTGGTAGATGTTGAATCATAGAAACTATATACATTAAAGGATAAGTTATAAAATTTGATTTTATAAAAAAAGATAATAAATATAAATACATACAGATATTCTATACCTGCTAGGAATTTTACTAATTTTATATTATTTCTCTTGCAGGTTTGACTTTTGGCTTCTAGATCAATTTGAAATTTCAATTGTGGAATATTTATTGAGATGTCAAACATCGATTGTGGGAAGAAAAGATCAAGAAAAAATGATCTATCATCATACTTTCAAAGACCTCAATACAAGGATCTACATTCTCTTCATGCTTCAAGCTATTTTGAGCAACCTATCACTGAAAGATATGTCAACTCTTGTGAGAATGCATCTAATATCCAAATAATAGATAAGGAAATATGTTCCTCTAGTGATCAAAGTGAGATAAATGCATTTTCACTAGAAATTGGTAGTACAAATGTCAAAAATATTTCATTGGAAAAGAACATAACCAATTCACAGAAAAGACAAAAAGGCCAATGGGACATAAGAAGAGGCTTCCAACCATATTGGGTCTCAAAATTTCCATTTATTGAACCATTACCTCCAAAAAATGAGAAAGAGAAACCAAAAGTTAGATGCAATATATGTAGTTGGAAACTTGGCACGCCAACGACATTTCAGATGAAGTTAGATACAATTGAGAAGCATGTACGAAAGGTGTATGAAAAGAAAATTGTAGATGGCAAGGAGAAATCTATTGTCAGGTGGAAATCTTTTGAGAAATGTTGACATGTCAAATATGATGATGAATATAATGAATATTTAATAAGTAAGCAAAAACTCGAGGCAGGTGGAGGAAGCATCACATCTCTATTTGAAAAGACGATGGAAATAATTTTTTTATCCAAGACAATTCAATTAAGCACTGTATTTCACATCTTATCTAAAGGGCGTCCTATGATAGATTATCTATATTACATGAAATATCTATCTTTTCTTCAAATGCCAAACTTTCCATCTTCTCATTGGTCTTTAACAAGTGGTTGGGAATGGGCCAAATATCTAGCTCAAGTAGAAAAGGATGATATGAAAGAGAATATTGCAAGTGGTAGGTTTTTGTTATTGTCTTTGGATGAGGTTACAACTGTTGATAATACTTCATGGATTTGTATGAGAATTTATATTGTTAATGACCATATTAGGAAATCCTATCTACTTGGGGTTCATAAAATGAAGGAGAATTCTATAGATGAAAATATTTATGAACTTGTTAATAATAGTTTGAAGGAAAGTGGTGTTATGGATCCTTTAATGATCGCAAAAAAATTGGTATGTTTCGGACAAATTAGTAATGCAAGGACAAAGGAATGGCCTTTGTGTTAGACTACAACTATTAGCTTCACCGTATATGTTGAGTATTCATTGTATGGCTCATAGGATGAATCTTTCATTTAAAATAGTAAGCAAGTTTCCATCAGTTTCAAAAGTTGAAGATCTTGTACGAGATTCTTATGCATATTTTTCTCGTAGTCCCAAACATTTTCAGAGTTTATTTTTTTTTTCGACGGTGTTACAAATGGAAACAAGCTATTAAAAGATGTTGATACAAGATGGATCTCATTGAATGGACCAACTCAAAGATTATTTAGTGAGTACCAGTCCTTGGTAGGGGTGATGTATGAACATCGCTTCAGTGTAGATAAAGCTCAAGATATTCTCTTTCGACTAACTGACATAGAGACATTATTAACATTGGTTGGAATTCTTCCTATGCTAGATGAAATGAATGTCCTCATGAAAATGTATCAAAGTCGCATAATGCATATTGCAGAATACACAAATGCAAGAAAATTTGCATGCCTTTCATTGGATAATTTGTATACAATGCCAAAGTCTTTCGCAGGTCCACGATTTACAAATTGGACTACGATCATTGATATAGAAAATACTGAAAATTATTTGAAGTTTGATGAAAAAGATATACTATGTATGGAAGTGCGTGGGTATATGGTTCCTTTTAATTATATTGATAAGATGGGATGGACCACCAAAGAGCGCCCTGTGTCAAGAGACCTATTCGACAATGTTGTCATTTTAGTGAGACACAACTTGATAGAAATTGCAAAATCACTTTCATCAGAGATAAGAGAACGATTCCCTCGAGATGAGTTGTTGGAGGTGATGTCTATGGTGTACCTTGAATATTGGAACAATATAAAATGTCAATCTACTTTAAAACATGACTTTGTGGAAAAATTAAATACTTTAGTGGACCACTTTTGCAAGAAGGTTGAGATACATGGAGAACAGGTTAAAGGTATTTTGGATCAATCAAAATTGTTTCAACAAGCCACACGCTTCACTGAAACAATGTGGAATCAATTTTGCACTTTGGAGAATCCTTTAGAATATGGTGCAATAAAAAGATTATGGACTATTTTAGGTGCTAGCCAATATTTATAGGAAAACATATCTGAATATTTCAAATTAGCGGATTTGTGTCAAACCATGATTTTGGGATCAGTGGAGGATGAGAGAATGTTTAGTGCACTGTCATTTTTGAAGTCAAAGATGAGGAACAATCTTGATAAACATATGGATATATGTTTAAGATTATATATAACAAAGTATGACATTACCACTTTTCCATATGAAAGAGCACTAGCTCTTTGGCGATCCGAATGTGATAGAAGGGGAGAAAACAATATAACACATTTCTCTAATGAACTTGATACATAACATAATTCTTTGGAGGATCATAATGATAGTCCATATGGAGAGGTTCTTGTTCATAAGGAAGAAAATGAGCACCAAGATGAGAACTGGGAAATTGATATACTGTACGATTTGATCTAATCCAATATATATGAGGGCCTAGTGGACACTTATTTCGGTATATGTGTTCCATTGGTGGTGCAAGAAATAGTGAATGGAATAGCAAAAATGATGTGATTCTTGTGATATGTTCTTCCTCTATTTTTGGAGTAGGTCAGAAATTATTTATCATAGAAAGATTACTATATGCCAATTTGAGGATGCATTTCAATTAAAAATAAGTTTTATAATTTATATTTTGTGTGTTTCAATGTAAATTTGGAGCCACATTTTCTTGATGCAAGTTATTTTAAGATTGGTGTTTTGATATTTAACTATTATATTGTCTCTTTCTTGTATGTGATAGGAAATGCAGTTGGAATTTGATGAAGATGGGACCTATCTCTTCACATAGATAGTGTCCTAGTATTAAAGGGTAGATACCTGATTTAACTAGAATTCCGCTAAGAAAGAATGGGCTCATTCAAGTAGATGAATTTCTTTGATGTCTTTCTCTAATATGCTGATAAATTTTAATGGTTTGTTTGTTTGTTGTATTTTGGAGCATTTTGTCAAGTTTGGAATTTTGTGTTTATTTTGGTTTAAAATGTGTTAGGCCCTTGAATGCTTCTAGTTCTCATTTGATGTTTGAATGAACCTTTTTTTATGGAATGATTGGCTTCATTTGATTTCCATTGAGTCAAGGGTTTGGGTTAAAGTTCAAGACCTTTGTTGAGTAAAAAATGTTTTTCATCTTTTTGTCATGACATTTATTTGAGAAACATATGGTATTAGGATTAATATATGCCTTTAGTTATTTTGTGGGCACTCAATGTGTTCTCCATAACTATGATTATTTTTTTAATATGTTTGATGGTCAAGGAAATATTTTTTTATTTCCATTCATTTTTTGGCATGACTTGAGCATCTTCGCCTTTTAGGATCTACTATGTTTATTTTGTATTTTATTTGAAAAGACTTATTAATTATTTAGAAAGGGAAATGAGCTCTACTTAGATAAGCGAAGAAAAAAATGGTCTATGCACTAGGTTCCTATGCGTACATCATAGGAAACCTATTAGCATGAGACTGACATTCCTCTAATGCAATTATACTTTCATAAATATGGTGGTTGAATTTCAGATTCCATAAAGAATGCTATGCAAACCCCTTTGTTGATTGGATAAATACCTCCATTACCCATACTTTACTGCCACTTAACTTGAAAAACTCCATTCCATACCATGAATAACAACACACATTGTCTTGTTTGTCTTTTAAAGTTTGCTTGGTTGAAATATTAGTGTATGCTACATCAATGAATTGATGTTTAAGGTACTTATTGTTGTATTACTCTTCAAAGCATCAATGTTAGGCCAATGACCAACACTATGAAGGTGGAAGTCAATGAAGGATAAGCATGCTTAATTATTACACAAGAGTACATAAAAATCACATCAAGGTAAGCCCATGAAAGTTATGAGTTTGAATTTACATTCTCTTGCAGATTTATCAATGATTATGAATGCATCATGTCATTGATTTAGGTTTTATATGAATGACTTAGTGATATATTGGGATAAGAATGTTTACTTTAGTTAGTTATGTTAGCACTTAGTAATTTCCTTGGGTTGTATAACGAGAAACCGAGGTAACCACAAATTGCTTTGGAAGTTGGGATCTAGCCCTGCCAACTTCAGAGAGGGATCTCTCTATGGAATTTAGATTTTTTTGAGTTTAGAATGTTAGGATAGTTATGATAGTTCAAGGTTTGTTTGTTTTTAATTGTTTGTTTGGAACAGAGAAAATGGGTCATTGGGCAATGGGGTCAAAGGGTCTGTGTAAAATCAAGGTAGATTCTACAGGAAAACGTTATAGGGCAGGATAGGCACCTATGTCGGATATATTCAGATTAAATGAAATGGATAAGAGGGAAAAGAGGGGAAATTCCACTAAGCAGAGGAGAAGCTAAGAATTCCTTCACTTAGCTTCAGATGAAAAACATATAGATCATTACAAAACCAAAGACAAAGTATATAAAATAAATTATGTTCTTTTGACTTTCTTCTAATGATTAGAATGGGAAAAACATAAAATGATCACAGAGAATGATAAAAACATTAAACAAAAGCATATGTACTTCACCAATATAAATGCCACAAGAATCTTGTAAAAGCCTCAACTGTATTATTTATGTCAAATGATGTACATTATCTCCACACCATGATTACCCAATATCCAACCCTTTTCTTGACTCTCTTGGGTCTACATATAGATACAAAAAAACTTTCCCCATCTGAGGGGTCGAATCCTACCTCCTAGGATCAGATCACAAAAAGATCTCTAACAATACCCAAAGCTAGGAAAGTCAAAACAAACTTCCCAGTTTAGCTCAACTAACTCAATTTGACTTTGACAATCATTAAATATCGTCAAATCCACATGGAAAAAGATAATTAAACCCCATGAAACTTAATTACATCATATACATTCACTATAGTTCGAATTACATCAGTGGTAATCGACTTTGACCAAGAAAATTAAAAAACTGTCACATTTCCCAGAAACGCAACACCAATCTGCAAAAGCACAACACCCAGCTTGTGAAGGACTTTTGAAGGCCTTCCCATGCTCCAAATTCACTTCTGAAAGCTGAATTGGAAAGCTTAGGATGTATAGTTGTCATGAGACACCTCAATAAAACCAAATAGACACTCCATTAGGGATAAAATTTCATTTTCCCACAGTTACTCCCAAAAGCACAACAAAGGTCATGAAAAAGTGGCAGAGATCTGTTTTTTTATCATGTTTTTTGGATTTTTCTTCAACACTGTGATCTGAAATGGCCAAAAAAGTATATATATGTGAAGTATAGTTCAATACCTATCCAATAATGTAATTTTTCATCATTTAAATCCTTTGAGAGAAAGCGCAGCGTGGCCACGCTATGCTTCTGTACATCAAAAGTGTCAAAATACCAAAAACTTCAAAAATTTGCCAAAATTGTTAAAATTCCTTGCAATTTGTTCCTGGGACTCCTTGTGTGATGGGTTTACATAATCAGTGATGCATCATCCAAGAGATCAAGGCTATATCTCCTCTTTAGCTTCTTTAGGTCTTTCCTTATCCTCTTTTTCATGTTTTTGAGCTTAATTTTGGAAATCAGGTTCCTGGTGAAATAATGTCTTGCCATGTTTCTTTGCAACTTAGTGTCATTGTTGGCCCTTTTCAACAACTTCTCCAAGTATTGGTTTACTCTCCCAAGAAAATACTCCTTGTTTTCCTCAATATCAGCACCTATAGAGTGAACAAGATTTTTTTGTATCGTCTCCTTGTCTTCCACCTGTTCTTCCAAACCAATCAATGTTTTACCTTTGTCCTTTGATTTTATGGAAGATGGATGAACCGGTGAAGTAATTTGACACATCACATTAAGATTCAAAATTATTTTCTCTTGTTTTAGTAATGCTACCATGTGATTTTCCTTTGCAAGATCATCCTTTAGCTCTTGCATTTGTGCTTGCTACTCCTTAATGATTTTTGTATTTGATTTGTCTCCATGGTCAAACATCTCATGCTCGTTAGGCATATCCTCTTGAAATTTATGAAATGGTGAGTCAACTGTGTGCCTAGGTGACTGCTTCAATTCTCCTTGAACCTGCTCAACTGTAGTGTCCTTAGGCAATGATCTAGTTTGTGCCCTAGTCAGAATTCTGGGTGTAGATATCCTTTTAGTGCTTTAAGGGGAAAAAACCAATCTTTTCCCCTTCTTGTAAGTATGTGCAAACTCTGCCATAGGTTCCTTTCTAATTGAAAACTTGCTAGATGAGCCAACCTCCTATGGCCTTGGTGGTGCTAATGGAGTGCTTTGACTACTAGGTTGACTAGTAGCAGGCATAAAAGAAACTGATTGGATGAATGTTTCCCAAGGTATGTTGATTTCTAAAAGATTTTGGAGGATCACGACCTTTACCAAACCATGATGAAACAAATTTGTTTGATGATATTTCCCTTTGCTCTGAACCTTTTCTATTATTTTGACCAGGCTCCTGAATAAGTAATGAGGCAAGTTGAGTGGCTTGATGGCAGTGAAATGCATCAATAGTCTTATGTGATACTGGTACATTCTTGAAATTCTCCCTTCGCAAGTGAAGTATTTCATGATCATCTTCATCAGTGGGGAATATCTATATAGCAATTGTATGAAGGGAAATATATGAGTAGGATTGTTTTTATAGAGTTGTTTTAGGAAGATCTTGTAGTTTTCAATGTCCAAATCCATCCCTTTAAACCATATTTCTCCATGATTGAGAATACCTATAGCTATGGAAATGACATCTGTTGAAATAGTGAATTCTATCCCTACAATTGTGGTCTTATCCTTCTTGAAATTGGTGTCAAAGAGACTAGTCAATTTATCATGCCAACCCACCTCTTGAATTCTTTCATAAAACCCTAGGCAACCAACATCTTCAAATGATTTCTTAATGAAAGGTGAGGCCATGATTTCTCTGACCTGTGTTGGCTCATACCTAGAAACTTGTACACCTTTATTATAAATTTTCTTCTGAGTATCACTGCTTCCGGTTTCCATGATGTAACCCTATCTTTTAGTGGGAAAGGGAAAAGATGTGGCATGTCTATGAAAATAGGGGGGAAAAGGATTGTGAATTTAGAGGAAGAGAATGGGGGGTAATAGGAATAGGAAAACTGATGGGAAAATTACAGAGGGTAGGGGTAGCTGTTAGGGAGCGTAGAGAAGTGAAAATTCTTAAGAATAGAGAAAGGAAGGTGTAAAAATGAGTGAAACACAGTCCTAACCTAGGAAAATGCCAGAACCGCAGCGTAGGATAGGGTTTGTAGGGAAAAATGGAGGAAATGAAGTGAATATGTGTGGAATATGTTTAGGAGAGGAATGTATGGTGTAGGTGATTGAGCAGAAAACTTAGGTGTTTTACCACTGAAAAGAAGAAAAATCACATGGATATCAAAAGCGCATTCAAACCCTAGGAGAGGGATTTTCACTGAATTTTCTTAGAAGAATGACGCATGGGAAGAGTGTCAAATGCTACTTACTTGTCAAGGAGATGCCAGAAACTCTGAATTTGGAAATGAACTTGTGTGATGCTTGATTGACCTCCAATTTCAAAAGCATAGCAAGTGAGCTAGAAGCACAACATAGGAGGTAACCCTGTGCTTTCAGGATGAATTTTGATGCTCTGGTGGTTGGGATGATACTCAATGATGGATAGGTGTTCAATTAAAGTGAAATGAACAATTTGAATGCTTTGAATGGTATTTTGTAAGATGAAGGTCGATTTTTGATAATGATGGTGGCATGGTTTGGGGAGTTCATGGTTTAAGGAAGTTAGTCAACCCAACAATAGTTTAAGGCATTATTTTGGGAGTGCATGGTTTAAGGAAGTTGGGAACTACATGTTTTATGGTTGTTTATTGTCACTTGAAGTGAATTTGGCACTTAGAGTTTCATGCTTCATGGAAAATACACTAAGGATGTGTCCTAAAGAGGTCGCATTCCCATGAAATATGGAACACTTGCATGGTTTTGGGGCATCCTTTCCAATACCATGGCATATTTTGAGGAGGTGGATGCAACTACCTAATTGATGATGGATGAGCGTAGGATTACAGGTCCACTTAAAATTGGAGGGTGAGGCAAGTCACCCTAGATTGGGGGAAAGAGTTAAGACGTCACTCCTATATAAGTTAATTATGAGCTAGGTGGAAAGAATTCAATACTAGACAAACATAACAACTTGGAGAAGACTAAGACATAGGGAGAAACTTATTAAAATCCAAGGCATAGTTTATTTTTTAAGGAAGGAAAGTGTGAGTTTGGTATGATGACTTGGATAGATGTTTTATAAGTGTTGAAGAATAAGGTACTACATGAGTTAGACTTGCGATTTGTGGTAAGCGTTTGTTGTTGTAATTGTATTGAAGCAAGGATGGTGTTCTTGGGTCTTTTGCATCTATGTTAAGGTTCTAGTGGTTGATTGAACCTTACCTATGTAGCTCATTGTATACATCCCTCTTAACAAAGTTAAGAAAATTATATTAAGTGTTTCCCTAACAAGTGTGTTGGGGTTTCTTTATGGAAAAACAATTATGTTCCTTTTGATGTTCATTAAATGGTTGTGTTGAAGTTACTAAGATATTTTAAACAAAATGGTTGGACGTTTCCTCATAATGTTGGTTTTGTTGTAAAATATGCTAACTTAATTTGAGCATTGGGTCGGGTCATGTCTGATGTGTTAGTAATAGTTTGGTTATAAGTAATCCTAGGTTGATATTATCACTAGGTTTGAAGAAAGTTAGTGTCACACACCCTAAACCGACCAAAATGAAAAGTTTGGAGGAATTCTCTAGGTGACATAGTGGATGTTACAACATCTTGTATTTATTTAGATGTTATTTTGGTTATAATACAACATTCAATATGGCCCTCCCTTCTCAAAGTTGAATCAACAAGGGTTACACTATACATATGTTAAATCTTATGGGGAGACAATGTTTTCATCTTTAGTTTGAATATGTTTGGTCTAAGATAAATCTTTTCTACAATGTTGTACCATCGAATCTAAAGTATGGATGTGGCATTCGGTGTACTAGACTTCAAAAAAAAGAATGATCCCATTATGAAAGAGATATTTTTCCATGTACTCTAAACACATTATATGTAAGAGATTAATGCTTCATGCAATTAATTTTCCAAAGTCCAAGTTTTACCTTTTTTATAGATTCTTTCACATTATTACTTTCCTATAGTGGCTTCATTGCTTAACCAATTTTAGTCTTAGCAAGTACAGTCACACATTTCTTGTGCTTTAGTTTTTGTATGAATATGGGCAAATAGGGCTACCAATGCTCTTTCTATAGAGAGTGTATGGATCTTTTACATTGATGTCCACTTTTCTTTGTGATGTGATGGTAAGAAGCAATTGAGAGATTCCATATAGGGTTGTGAGATGACACCACACTTTTATTAGTTTTCAAAGAAGCAAAAGCCATGACCGAGTCTGAAGAGAAATATTATTTTGGATTCGAATCAGATAAAAATATGCAATCTACAGTAGTTGGTAATAACTCAAGCTTTGGCAACCAAATTCCAGGAGGACTTTCTTTAAGCAAGAATTATCCTCTAATAATTCTTTTGACTTTAGACAATTAATTAGTATGAAAAGGTTTCCATGAAGAAAAACATATTCTCTATATAAATTTTTGAAATACAAAGAATACTGAAGTTTTTGTTGTTCTTCTGACAAACTCAGAATATTGTAAAAAGGTAAATATGAATAATGTCTAGACTTTATGCCAAGCAATAACACTGATGGGTTATGACATATTTGGCATCAAATTGTAGCATTAATTTTGAAATACTGTAATATGTATTCAACTTGACATGCACCGATATAACTTGGAAAACCATAATGGTACACAGTGGACAATGACCCAACCTTCAGGATAGTCAATGATAACTCCTTTTGGGAGGTCATTGACCCTTTTCTAGCATCAAATGGTCAGCAAGAAGCCCAAAGAACTAGAAGAAGTGAAATGCTGCTCAGGGGATAGTGAGAGCACTCTCATTTTTTCATTGGAAATTTCTGTAGTTTTTTGACATATTTTGAAAGAGGCTTTGCACAAACATCAAGTGAGGAAATTGAGGCTTTAGGTGAGGTCATTGGAATATCCCCTAAGACTTTACAAGGTTTTGTAATTTAGTGAAAGATTCACCAATATTTTACAAGATTTTACAATTCAGTGAAAGATTCGCCAATATTTTACAAGATTATATAATTGACTAAAAGATTCACCAAAAAATTATATACACATTTTATATTATTGATAAAATAGCCTTCAATTTTTCCAATGTATCATGGGGATTATCCCATTTATTATACATATAAATTTTGGGGGGGTTATTAAAATCACCCTTGCATAATTCTCCTCTTTATCAATTCCCATATGGTTTATCTGCCTTTCTATGACTGAGATCACTCCCCAACTAGTCGTCGATCTATGGTCCATATTCGCTCTAAGATCTCTCTTGTTAAAGTGTTTCTACTTTGGCCTCTAGAGAAACTCCGACCATCAGAATTAGATGATGTTGCCACCTCACATTTTAGGCCACTGTGTACTTGCCACCTAGGCATGTGTTTCCATGTGTACCAATATCCTAGTATGACATGTGGTACAATCATACCCAAAGGAATCTACCTCAAAAGGGTGAAATATCTATGATATGTGGCACAATATTTACTTGACACATGGTACAACCCATGTCATTACACGTGGGTCGAGGTGGGTATACATGTCATCACGGGGTATCTATTTCGATATTCTCATGTTTACACATGCCCCAGGCACGCTAGTTGGGGTGGCATCATCCCCTTTTTGCTACTTTCCAAGGAACCTGTTAGGGCCTTATAGTGGATCGACTGATAACATTTAATCTAACCCTCACTCTGATCAATGGTCTAGATCTTCCCTCGGAGCCTCCTCGTCGAAGCTCATCTCCATGATTTACTCTAAATGGAACCCCACGATAAGCATCTAGGATTAGATATTGCTCGAGGCTCAATCAATAGTTCAGATCTTTTCTCGGATTACCTCCTTTGGACTACATTTCCTTTGAGACTACAACTTACTCTGAACGATACCCTACGATGAATGGCTAGGATCTATTTGTTATGTTCATCCAACAAATGTGATTCCTTCAGGCTCAAAAAATGGGTTTTATACATATTTTTAGTCTATATATGGACGTAGTTATTCAATAAATTATTCTAAGTCTTTTCTGAGGTCTTACCATGCCTTTAAGAGCTCTCACCTTGCTCCAGAAAATTACTAAGGCATACCTACTCCATGAATTTAGGTATAGATATGCATCCTACGAACTTGCTATACCATGACAGGGGATTCCAAGGAAGAGTTAAGATTTTCTAAACCTCACAGAGGCCTCTCTCAGGAACTGAGACATTCCCGTTCCTATCTCAAGACACATTGTCTATTCCTCCTAGGGGTATTGTGCATTCTTAGTTTATAATCCTATTTTCTTTTCACAGGTATCACACTATAGCAATACTTTGCTAAACACCTAGGAGGCACAAACATATATATATATATATATATATATATATATATATATATATATTCACAAGAGGAAATTGATTGTACTGTTTCCTTAATCCATTAAGATAATATGTAGGGTCCTCCTTCTTATACACACAATACACATGCAATTCAATTCAGATGTATTTTTATACGAGTACAATGACTTCCATTAGAAAAATATCAACATCATTGAATAGGTATAGACGATTAGACACAATCATGAATCCAAACATGCCATTAATTATATTACACATAGTATATGAGATGTTTATCTATTCAAAAAATGTAGCTATTAAAATGACTATGGTTGTTTTCCTTTCCACCCAACCATAGGCTCTACATTCTTAGTCACTTTGACTGTAGGCCACCCCCATGCCAAGCCATGATACCATCAAGGAGTTCTCTCTTTTTACTCATGCATTCTCTTGTAATGACTCTCTTTCCCCAAAACACACCCCTTATCTTCTCCAGACGTGAACTTTCCTCTCTCTTCCCTCATGTATTCTTCTCCTGCATGCCCCACACTGAAATTTCTTGACCCTATCCTCTTCCTTCTGCCATAAGAAGCTTCATGGTCCAATCCTAAACTAAAGAATTGGTACTTTGTTGTACCTATGTCTGGAAACCTTTGTTGTCATAGCCAGATTTTCCATATCTACATTCATTGAGGGTGGTTGGATGTTCAACTACCAACCCCTTCCCATTAATAGTATGGACTCAGCTACAAGTTAGAGGAAATCTGATTATTTCCTTAACATTATTCACCAAGGTGTCTTGGCGTATTTACATACGAACTCCCTTCCCGCCCCTCGCTAATCCCTCTCATGGTATCATGGACATTAGACAAGGCTTCACCCCCACAATCAATTGTTGGAATTTTCTATTGATCATTAATACATTTACATTGCTTGCATGCCATAGCATGGAAATAATTAATTATAATTAATTACATATAATCATAGGTTTAGAGAGGGGGTGTTATAGTATGTTATGTTAAATCGTGCATGCTTAAGATGTATGAATGTTATTCATGAATTAGTATATGGATTTCATTTCACATATTGTACCTTACACAGGGCATCTTAAGTATCATAGCTAATCCTTGAGTTTGATGACAATGAGATTATAGTATATTGTGATATAAGAACCAAAATGAGTAGAGTTCAAAGGATTCAAAGGAAACAAAAAATGCAACTGTGTCAAAAGACAGGTTTTTGAGTGACGTGGTCCAACTCAAGGTTGGGGATGTAATAGTGATGGTGGCACTAGGTTCTGCGTCAATGATCTATTTTCCTTATCTAGTTCTAAATCATATTCTGAGATGACATATGAATATGAGACTTTCGTCTCATCCAACAATGATTGTTTGGAGTTACATTCATCAATGTTGTGACAAGGGATTTTTTGGAACTTGCTCCACTTTCCATTGTCCTTCTTTGACTTTTGGTTACCCTTCTTTGCTTGTGACTTGGACTGGTTTTCCTAGGGCTGGCCATCCTTGCTCCATCCTTTTATATTGTAGTTAGGGCCAACTTTACCGTGCTTATTCTATGATGGGTTTATATAACTAAAATCCTGCTTGTTCATTTTCTTGAACTTTTACCCAATTTTGACAACATATCGCTAAGCATCTCCTAGTGAAGATATGTCTAGAAACTCCATATATGTTTGTATGTACCTATGTATTCCTTACTTCAGAACCAGATGTCGCTTGGAGTCTTTAATTGAACTAGGAGGATCTAGAACACTCAAAAGTGATCCAGGAGGATCCAAAATTCTCAAAATATGATCTTCTCAAATGATTTTTAAAATTAATTCATTACGTAGATCTCATTGATAGCTTTCCAACAATGTAAAAATCACCTCAAATGGAGTTCATATGAAAAATTTATGGTCGATTGAAGTTTCATTAAAATAAGGAAAAAATCAAAGGGGGTGCCACGTGGCAAGCCCACAAGCTTCCACGTCACCTATCCATACAGGTCATACAAATGACAGATAATTTCATGCTGACATTATGATGGTGACGTGGTATCATGACAAGTTGCCACATGTCACCTGGAAATGGCAGGTACGATGATGTGGCATGTAGATTTGGTAGTCAAGTGGCAGATCCATATATATATAGATGGAAGATAGGTGGACCACTGAAAGCATGACACATGGACCAATCGAATAGTGCCATGTGGCACTCTCTGATTGGCCAATAATGGCTAAGGGAGAATCAAAATTTTCCGGAGGTTGAATGGAATATAACCCGTAACCTATGGATGGATATTCAAATATCCAAAGAATGTTCCTTAGTATTAACCACAAGCCTCCTATAAATATTCCATGCATGTTAGTTGTTATAACTAACATTAAATAGTATATTTAATATTAAACCAATTTTTCCCAAGATTTTGGTTGGTGGTTTGGCCGACCTAGGCCTATTTAATTGGCACGAAAATCAATGCTTGAGATGTGGAAATGCATGCCAAAGAGAGGTCTTGCATAGAATTTCATTTCAAGTTCATAATTTTTCCTCTTTTTGCATGCAAGAGGTGTCCCTCTTTTGGGTTTGTCTCGTTTTGTGTGCTAGAGTTCTTTGAGGAAGGTATAGAGTGTTTATACTCATTTTTCTCATAATTTCAAGAGGAATCTAATGGTTATGTCTATTTTATGTGAAAAAAAAAATATATAAAAGGTATTAGTCCAATTTTTCATGTATGAGACCCATAGTCTCGTTATGCATGCAAAAAGGGGTCTTAAGCACCGATTCATAACATAGTCAATTTTATACTAATTTTTCTCACAATTTCATGAGGAATTCAGTAATGACCTTTGTTTCTAGGATGGAGTAGAAAAATTGAAGAGTGACATCAAATTTGGCATTGTAAGCCCATTTATTGTAATTTTGGCATTTTGAGAATTAATAAGTGTGGTCTATTTCTCTCTATTTTGGTACTCATTATTTCTGCAAGTTATATTTATCAGTTAATGAAGTTTATGAATAAGTAAAACATTCACAGGATGTTTTTCAAATAGTCAAGTCGATCTTCGATTTCTTGAATCTGGTCGAATGTTTATGTGTATTTATGAACTAATTGACATCTAAGTACTTTCGAGATGAATTGGTATCAGAGATTTTTGATATTTTAGATCGCATTGGTATCATAACTTGTTTGGTATTTTCAGATCATGTGGTATCAGAGATAGTTTTGACATTTATTTGCAAGTGAATGCTTACGAGGTCCAAGTCTAAGCGAGGTGAAAGGAATCTTGCAACTTATAATCCTAAAATTGGTTCAAGAAGCTTCACTCGAAGGAAAGAAATGGAGCACGAAGATGTTCTTTTTAAGGCTGATAAGGAATTTAGAAGGATGTTTCTTGAGATGACAAATATGGTTAAGGAATTGTGGGAAGACCTAGAAAGACGAAGAGGAACTCTTCATCAAAATGAAGGTGGTCCATCGGGAAAAATGGTAAAAGATGAAAGAGAAGGAGAAGGTGAAGAACCTCTAGGGTCTCCTTCATCCCCATCATAATCATCATCTTATTTCGATGGAAGTGAACATTCTTCTCATAAGAGGAAGAAATATTCTAAGAAGTCTTCTCGTTCTCATGATTTTCGTTTGTTAAAGCTAGATGTAAAGTTTGATTTGCATACTTATGATGGAGATTTGAATGCAAATAAGTTAGATAATTGGGTCAAATAGATTGAAGTATATTGCAAGATACACAAAATTATACATGACACTTCAAAGAAACAATTGGCTACTCTTCAGCTGAGCATCACACATTTGATATGGTAGGAGAGTTGGACACAAGTTGATCTTATTAAACATGGTAAAATCATTTCTTCCTAGATTGAATTTAGTATTGCCTTAAGAAAACAATTTTATCCATTCAATTCAATGAAAACATCAATGATTGCTTGGAAAAATTTAAGACAAGGAAAAGGGAAAAATGTTTAAGCACATACACATGAATTTAAGATGAAGGAATTATCTTTGGGAATTCAATTACATACTCTTGAGACTCTTCTAAAGTGTATTGGTGGTATGAACTCATATCTTATCCATACTATATTGATGTTTAATCCTACTAATATTGATGAAGTATCAGTACAAGCTACACATATTGAAGCTAGAAAAGGAAAACATGTTGTTGAGGATGTGTCAGGAGAGCCACATGATTTCGAGGAGTAGTTGAAGGGAAAAGGGAAGAGTAAAAATAATGCTACAATGAATAAGTATGAATAGAAGAAGCCTACATGTTCTCACTGTGAGAAGAAAGGACACGATGACAAGCATTGTTGGAAGTTGCATCCATAATTGAAATCAAAGTGGGATCAACCTAGAAAGGGTAAAAAGAACACCACGACCATCATTTAGGATCTTGGATCAAATTCTGAGGATGAAACTAAGGTTACAACTATGGGAATAAAAGGTAAATATTATGTTGCAAGTTTCAGTTCATGTACTTCTTCAACAAAGTCTAATGTAATCCAGGATGGAAGGAAAAAAAAAAATCATTTCATTTACGAGTTACCTCAAATCACACTAAGATTGATACACTTGTTGATACTGGATCACAAGTGATTCTTATTTCAGAGCAAGTTGTTCAAAATTTGGGATTGGAAACTAGGGCTCATCCGAGATAGTATCCTTTGGGTTGGATTTGTGATAATGCTCATGTACAGGTAACTAAGCAATGCAAGTTATGGTTTTCAATCACATCCAATTTCATTGACGAGGTAGAGTTAGACGTGGTTCCACTTGACATTTGCAAGATGGTTTTGGGAAGTCCATAATTGTATGACAACAAGGAAATTTTCTACAAGGAAAAGATCATGTATCATTAGTCCAAGGATGGGATTTAGTTCATTGTACGAGCTCATTAGATGAAGATGAATTTGACAGTTGTCACTATAGGGCACATGCTAGTTAATACTAATATCTAGGATCCATATTTACAGCCTACGGTTGAAAGAAAAACATCCCCTTTGGTTGATATTGTTCCTGTTAAGAAGGGAAAATATGTTGATGGTTCATTCTTTTTCTCATCTATATATTCAATTGTGTTGTTTATTCTATTACTATTAAGTGGAGTATGGTTAGCAGCTACAACAATGAATGGTGGATTTTGTGAATTTAATGGAATGGTTAACTTGGACAACAATGTTTTTTTAGTCTTCATTATGGTTGTGATGAGTCAGTTTCTTGTTATCCAAATAGGAAATATGGATGATACTGTACAAGTGAGGTGATAGTGTCCTCACTTCATTTCTAAACAATCCACACTTTTGGAGGCCCAAATTTTTTTCAGTGGGGAGGTGTGATCCAAGAGGATCAAGAATGCTCAAAAGTGATCCAAGAGGATCCAAAATTCTCAAAACCTGATCTGCTCAAATGATTTTGAAAATTACTTCATTGCGTAGATCTCGGCGATAGATTTCCAACGACACAAAAATCGCCTCAAATGGAGTTTGCATGCAAAATTTATGGTCGGTCAAATTTTGGTCAAAATAGGGAAAAAGTCAAAGGGGGTGCCACATGGAAAGCCCACAGGTTTCCATGTGGACTGTTCATGTGGGTCATACAAATGACATATGACTTCATGCTGGCATCAATATGGTGATGTGGAAGCATGAAAGGTTTCCACGTGGTATGTTTTTATAGGTCGTACAACTGACAGATGACATCATGATGACATTAGGATAGTGACGTGGCAATACGATAGTCTGACACGTGTCACCTAGAAATGGAATTTTTGGGGGTCCATGTGGACCAATTAAAAAGTTCCACATGTCATTTGTACGATGATGTGGCAGGTATAGTTTACATCCAAGTGGAAGATCCATATAGGTACAAGTAGCAGACAGGTGGACTAGTGAAAAGAATGACACGTGGACTAATCAGAGAGTGCCATGTGGCACTCTTCGATTGGCCAATAATGGATAAGGGAGAATCAAAATTTGTTGGAGGTGGAATGGAATAAAACCTGTGACCTATGGAGGAATATTTGAATATCCAAAGAATATTCCTTAGTCTTAACCACAATCCTCCAACCAATATGCCATGCATGTTAGTTGTTATAACCAACATTAAATATTATATTTAATATTAAACCAATTTTACCCAAGATTTCAGTTGGTGGTTTGGATGACCTAGGCCTATTTAATGGGCATGAAAACCAATACTCGAGACATAGAAATGCATGCCAAAGAGAGGGAATGCATAGAATTTCATGCAATTTCATATTTTTTCCTCGTTTTGCATGCAAGAGGTGTCCCTCTTTTGGGTTTGTCTCGTTTTGCGTTCCATAGATTTATTTGAGGAAGGTATAGTGTTTATACTCATTTTTCTCATAATTTTGAGAGGAGTTTGATGGTGATGTCTATTTTATGTAAAAATTCTATGTATGAAAAATATTAGTCCAATTTGTCATCTACAAGACCCATAGTTTCATTATGCATTCAAAAGGGGGTCTTTAAGGACTAGTTTAGAACATAGTCAAGTTTAAACTCATTTTTCTCATAATTTCGTGAGGTATTCAGTAATAACCTCTGTTTCTAGGATTGAGCAGCATAATTGAAGAGTGACATCAAATTTGGCATTGTAAGCCCATTTATTATAATTTTTTCATTTTGAGAATTAATAAGTGTGGTCTATTTCTCTCTATTCTGGTACTCATTATTTCCCCAAGTTATAGTTATCAGTTAATGAAGTTTATGGATAAGTAATACATTAACATGATATTGTGCAATTATTCAAGTTGATCTTCAATTTCTTGAATCCGTTAGAATGTTTATGTGTATTTATGAAGTAATTGACATCTAAGGACTTTCAGGATGATTTGGTATAAGAGTTTTGTTAATATTTCAAGTCAAGTTGGTATAAAAATGCGTTTGGTATTTTTATATCATTAATACCTAGCGTTGTGTGAAAATTATTGAAGATATTGGTTTACACCAATACCATATGGTCTCTTTCTTCACACAAAGTTGCCCATCTCCTGTATTGATCATTACAGTTTCCAACAGGGTAGTATTTCTCCTTGAGGGCATAAACAAAATCCTCCCAAGTGAGTCCTAACCCAAAAATTGCAGAATCATCTCCAACATGTTGCTCGTAATAAGTCTCCCACCAATATCTAACATGGGGAAGGGATTTAAAGAGTGCAAAGGTGATTTTTTTACTATTGCAAAAATTTTGGAAAGAGAAATAACCCTCTAGAAGACTTAAACATTTTTCCAAAGAGTTAGTGTCTACATGGACTTCAAATAAAGGAATATCAAAGTTAACTTGTACCTTAAAGGGCCTCACACCTCTAAAGTGACTGCTGGTTGAAGTTGCCTCCATTACTGTTGGAAACCGTTGAAGAATCTAGGTGAAATTATCCATCATCTCATTCCTTTGTTGTGCGAGGGATTCCTCGAGCAACAATTTGATAAGATCTCCTACTTTGTCGTCTCTCTTTGCTTCTGTTATAGGGAGCTTTCTTGGGCCGGTGGGAGTCTTCTTACCCATGATCAACCAATTCAAGACTCAACTCTCGATAACCTAACATCATTGGAGACATGCACAAAGAAACAACGAAGAGCAAATTTCTCTGATACCACTGATCGAGATTATATTGAGAATGACATGTTGGGATAAAATTAAGGATGGAGATTTATATCAAAATGTAGAAACCATGGCAAATCTTACTATTCCTTAATATGCAAAATATAAAATGTCTAGCGATATTTTTGTAAAAATATTCAAATTTTTAAGGATTTTATATAGTTTCTATAAATGTTAGGCTATTTTTAAGGTAAATTTTATTCTATAGAAATAGGGTGAATCATTTTTAGAAAAAATGGAAAATGGTGAATCTTATTTTTGGAAAAAACATGGAAAATTATCCCATTGGAGAAATTTAGCCCCTAAAATTTTCCTTGACAACATGAAGGAAAATATATAATAAAGAAACACACAAAGATATTGCAAGAAACACAATAATACAATTAAAATTAGATTCTATTAATGACTGTTTGGAATACAAAAGATTGTAAAATGCAAAGCACACAAGCTATCAGGAATGGTGGTATCTTATCCTTGAAGACATAGATGTGTCGGTTATGCTCATTCGCAAGAAGATGATTAAAAAGAGGCCAAAAAATCCTTTTAACATAAAGCATTAATGAGAAAACCCTAAACACCCAAAACCCTAACCCCAGAAGATGAAACCTCAAAAGGTTTGTGGGCCTCTATGTGGTTAGTTGATACTGTCAGTGTTTCATGGAAACCTGCACAGGAGACCTAGATAAAGCATACACAAACAAATCTTATCAAGAAAAGGAAGAGAGATACAATAATGAAGAATGAGAATCAATGTATATTATGATCTTATCAATGAGTGAGTGATCTTCACTCATATCAGCAACAACATCCTATAATTAGGAATGCATGCATAATAGTGATGTTCTAAGATTAGAAATTCTAAAATAGAACTAGTCAGTTAACTCCCACTAAACGAGTGTTACTCCCACTGAACTAGTGTGACGAAAATAGAAATTTCTCCGACACCCCCCTTGAACATCACTATGGAGTAAAAAATGAGTCTCGACAACTAGGCCATATTAGGTACTCATGTACAATGCAACTAATGAACACTGGAAAAAAATGAGGAAAGAGGGAAAACCACGTGGGAACAACCCCCCGCCCCCCCTCAAAAGATAATGTATCAAAAGAAGAAAATGGCAGTTGGTAGGAGACTGTGTTCTTCACTACGAGACGATCCTGCAAAGTTTGAAACTTTTTCTCAGTGAGTGTCTTGGTGAATATGTCATCAATTTATTGAGAGGAAGGACAGAACTAGAAATCAATGATCCTATCATGTACTAAATCTCTTATGAAATGCATGTGGACCTCAATGTGTTTGGTTCACCGTCGATGTACTAGATCTCTGCAAAATCTCAGTGTACTTTAATTGTCACACCATATGATAGTCAGACAATGAAACTGGATACCAATCTCGGTAAGGAAGTGTTGAAGCCAAAGTATTTGAATGACACAATTGACTACTCCTTTGTACTTGACCTCTGTGGAAGATAAATCAATGGTTGATTGCTTCTTACTTGACCAACAAATTGGGCCTGACCTGAAACTAAGAGTGTACCTAGACGTGGACTTGTGATATGTGCTATCACCAACCCAATTTGAATCTTTGAAGCCTATGATATCTAATGCACAACCAACTGCATAGTGAATCCCATAAGTCATGGTGACCTTAACATATCTGAGGATGCGCTTAGCAGCCTTCTAGTGCAGATCATGGGGTTCCTGCATGTATCTGGAAACTGATCCTACTGCATATGAGATATATGGATGGGTGTGGGTGAGATACAAAATAATCCCCACCAATTTTCAATACAAAGTGTCGTCCACTAATGGTGTATCCCCACCATCCTCAAGTCTGATCCCAGATAAGAATGGTGTAGGTGCAGACTTACAATTTTTCATGTGGAATCTATCCAGAAGATCCATGACATAATTAGCCTGATAAATTTTGATGATGAAATCATTCTGACCGATCTCAAGACCAAGAAATAAGTGTAGTGGACCCATGTTTGTCATAGAGAACCTGTCATGCAAAATATCTTTGACCAAATAAATGGATGAAGAAGAGATACCAGTGATCAAAAGATCATCAACATAGAGTACTAATATCATCACAAAGTCAGTAGTCCTCAACATGTAAACGTTGGAATCATATTTTCATCTAACAAAATCATGTGAAAGCAAGTAAGAATCCATCTTTGCATACCATGCTCTAGGTGCCTACTTGAGGCCATAGAGAGATTTCTTTAGTCTGCATACTAAATATGAGTTATGAATGAACCCCTATGGCTACTCCATGTAGAAATCCTCTGAAAGGTCACCATGAAGAAAATCATTATTCACATCAATCTGGTGAACTTCCCATCCTTTGGCTACTACAATGGCTAGAGCCAAGCAAATGGAGTCCATATTTTCTATAAGATCAAAGGTCCCATCATAATCTATCCCACAAATCTACTGAATTCCTTTTGCAACTAATCTAGCCTTGTACCTTCTCACCTGACCATTTGCTACTCTCTTGGTCCTGTAGACCCATTTTCATCTGACAAGTTTCCTCCCTAGTGGAAGTGGAACCAGATCCCAAGTCTGATTCTCTAGGAGAGAATCATGCTCCTCCTACATGGATTCTTCCCATAGTGGATTTCCAACAACCTCACTGTAGGTATGTGGATCAAAATATTGAACCATATAATAATGCAAGGGAATCGTCGGTTCAGAAGATGAAAGTACATGAGAAGGATCCACATGTTGAGATCGAGTCCTCCTCGAATCCAATGGATCCCCTGCAAGGTTGTCTGCTTCCTGAACTGTGGATTGTGCCCACTTGGGAATTTGCTGAAGCTCTGATGATGGCTCCTCATTTGGTTGTACTACCTACTCATATGCATGCACATAATCCTCTAAATATGTGTTTGAATATGTAGCATCTGATTTTGTGGAATCATCATCTCTGATGTCTGGAATTGATGGAAGCACAAGAGTCTCTACATGTTTCAATGGAGGTGCATGCAAAGGACTCTCCTCTAACTGAACAGTGCACTCAATGATGAGTCGGTCTATAGGGGGATCAATCAATTTGTACCCCTTCACATCATCTGGATATCCCACAAAGATGCAAGGCATGATATTTGGATCTAAGGATTTCCTCTTTTCAGAAGGAATATGGGCCCATGATCTAGATCCAAATATGCAGAAGTGTGCGACATATGGTTTGTCACATGTCCAAGCCTCAAAAGGTGTCCTATCCTCAATAGATATGTGAGGTGATATGTTCTTTATGTAAGTATCACAATTAAGTGCCTCAGCCCAAAGCTTGGAAGGAAGTGATCTTGCATGCAACATGCAATTGGTCATCTCCTTGAGAGACCTGTTCTTCCTTTCAACAACTCCATTCTATTGTGGAGTGTATGTAACTGTGTGTTGCAATAGGATACCAGCTTCATGACAAAGATTTTGAATATCTTTGTTGATATACTCCCCCCCATTGTCTGTACGGAGAATCTTGATTTTCTTCCTAGTTTGTGTCTCTACTAGAGCTTTGATGTCTTTGAGATGCTCAAAAACTTCAAACTTTTGTCTGAGAAAATAAACCCAAGTATAGCGTGAGTAATCATCAATAAATGTAAGAGAATACCTTTCTTTGTTGATGGAAGAATGTGGAAATGGACCCATGAGATCACTGTGAACAATATCCAAGGAAGAGAAGGCTCTCCTTGCCTTCCCCTTTTCAAATTTCTCTTCAGGATGCTTGCCAAGAATGCATCCTTCACAAACCCTTTCAGAAAAATTGAATTTTTGGCAAGCCTTTGACCATTCCTTTCTTGGAAAGTCGTTGCATGTACCTAAAGTTTAAATGACCAAATCTCTCATGCCATACTCTACTACTATCATTATCATGTGTAAGTAACAAAGAGGATTCATAGTCAATAAACTTAGAGAATTTATACAACCGTGATTTGTGATATACCTTACCAACTGCAATAATGGAACTATCATGCATGTCAATTACAATAATTGAATCTGACGTAAATTCAACCCTTTTACCTGTTTGAGTGATCTGATAAACTAAGAGAAGATTTATAGAAATATTTGGAACATGAGAGACATTCTAAAAGCTTCCATTATGGAGTTCCACTCTTCCCTCTCCTGCAACTTCTATTGGGGTATCATCCCCCATGAGAATAGGAGATCTCTAAGAGCATGAACTCAAAGAAGTAAAATCTTCCTCTTTAGTTTCCATATGATGTGATGCACTAGAATCCATAGTCCATGAAATAGATGAGGAATTAATTGCAACTAGAGCATGATGATTACCTTTCTTAGGCACATGGTATTCTTCCTTCTTCTTCTTGGATCCTTCAGGAATTAAGTCTCCAAGGTTATTCTTCTGAAGTGCCTGTGTCATAAGATCAATTTGCTTCTTCATGCATGTGGATTCTTCATGATTCGGTTTATTGCAATATGTGCATTGCTTTCCGTTCTTCTTATTCCCTTTGGAATTTGAAGAATCTTTGGAACCTAAAGAATCCTTAAAGGGTTTGGAATATCCCTCCTTCTTTGACTCTGGATGTAATAACTCCTTTCGTTTCTACTTCAATTTTTTATTGAATGACCCTTTTCCATCATGCATGGTGAGTGCTTGTGCTTTGCTATCTTTCATGAGGCCCATCTGTATGAGTTGTGTCTTCTCTTGTGTGAGAGACTCAATGAACTGAGCCATCATAGGCATTTTCCAATTTGCGCCCAAAAGACATCTACCAGAATGGAAATTGGATACATATACAACATATTATGGTTCTATCTTGGCCAATATTGTTAGAATAAGTTGTTTCTCTTGTGTAGACTTTTCAATACCACATTCACCCAAGATCAAAATCAAATATTTAAATTTAGTAAAGAAATCATGTATATTATCAAAACTTTTAGTGTCTAAGGTATTCAACTCTACCTCAAGCATATGACCTTGCATTTCATCCTGCTTTCCAAGGAGTCCTTCCAAGGTGATCCATATCTCATTTGGAGTCTTTCATGTGGCAACATGAAATGATAAATTAGTGAATATTAACTCAAGAAGTAGTCTTGTGGCCTCATTCTTACGGTTTGCCCATCTGGTCTTCTTAAGCACTGATGTAGGTTATGTTTATCTCGCCATCGTCAAATTATACAGTTCTTTTCTTTTGAGTTGGAATGCAGCCTTTGAATTCCATTCAAAATAGTTCTACGCTGTGAGTATTATCACCATACTTGATTGAAGAAGTTGCATCACCTCCATCCCTACTATTGATTCTGAAAATCTCCTGAAAACCCAGATCGTGGATTCTGAGATATGACTGACAGTGCTATGACAGTTATTGATATGATAAAACAACTATATTTGTTAAAATATGGTGTGGGTTTTCGATATTTTTGTTGATCATGAGCATCCCTATGTTATACGTCTCTGGTAAAAATTTTAGCCCGACCTAGATCGCAAATTTCGAGATATGGCTATTTTACTGCAAAAAACCAATTTTTGGAGGGTTGTTGAATCGTCGCACCCTAGAGAAGGGTAAAGTATGATGATGCCAAATATTCACACCCTAGTGAAGGACACAGTGCAATGATTTTCAACTAAATCATCGCACCCCGGATGAAGAACACAGTGCGACCGTCGCACCCTTCGATAGGGATAGGCCGCGATGATTCCAATCGTCATACCTTTCCATAGGGATAGGCCACTACAATTGCAGAAACTAGGTTTACTCAAGGACTCTTTCGCTCTTCTCTAGCTTTTCTAGGTTGCTCCAAGCAACTCAGCTCTGATACCATGTCAGTGTTTCATGGAAACCTACACATGAGACCTAGCTAAAAAATACACAAACAAAGCTTATCAAGAAAAGGAAGAGAGATACACAATGAAGAATGAGAATCAATGTATATTACGCTCTTATAAATGAGTGAGTGATCTTCACTCATATAGGCAATGACATCCTATAATTAGGAATGCATGCATAATAGTGATGGTATAATATTAGAAAGTCTAAAATAGAACTAGTCAGTTAACTCCCACTAAACGAGTGTTACTCCCACTGAACTAGTGTGTCGAAAATAAAAATTTCTCCAACAGATACATCAACTTCCCAGGGGCATAAATTTTGCATATGATCTTTGTTTGGGGTGTTTGGTAGCCCACCAAAAAGGTCTATATGATAAGTCCACATTATGAATGTCCTATAATGTGCCTTTAGCTATATGATAGACACTTCCATGCCAAAAAACATCGATTAGGACCTCAAAATGGCCCCAGAAGTTCGGGGTCTGAAAAACAGTAGAGAAACTATCAAGATGTGGAACTAATCTGAATTAGTGGAACATGTAGTTGGCGACTAGTATCTACCTATCCGTTGTGTGTGTCTATATATATATATATACATCCTGGGTGGGCCTAATGGTTAAGAACATGTGTTTCCTCCTAAGAGGTCACAAGTTCAAATCCAGAGGGGGGTAGGGTATCTATACCTCCGTAGACTTTACCAGTCAAATCGTTGAACAAAAGGGGTCTCATACACCAATTTGATACACCAATTTGGTGTCTGGCTTGGTCGTGACCTTAAAAAAAAATAAAAAATTATTATTATTATTATTATTATTATAATAAAAATAGTATTAAAGTATATATATTCTAGTATTTAAGAACTATTAATGCATAGTTACATATAACATATATATGTTAAATGTATTACATATAACATATAACATATGTTAAATGCAATACATATATGTTATATGTATTACATATAACATCGTTTATTTATTATTATTAATATACTATTTATGAATTATATTTAATATATACCAATTAATATATATTAATTGATTATACTTTGTAGTCAATTATTTTAAAAAAATTACATTAATATTTATTATAATTATTATATAATCATTAATATCTAAGAATTAAAACACAATTATATTTATAAAACAATTATTATATATATTTATTACTCATTATTAATATTATTAATATTAATAGGTAACTTTATTATTTATGAATATATCATAATATTTTTTTTTTTTGTTTGTTAATTTGTGCAGGACCTGCGATTAACCTGTGGCTTGAGAAACCGCGACTCAGGGGCATCTAAGCCGTCAAAATCACCCGGGGATCGCACCCGGCCTGAGCCACACCA
>SNQJ01S0110106.1:10626-23415 GCA_010110895.2 Picea sitchensis
TGTAATTAATTATTTTGACTATTGGGCAGAGACCTGATTTGACCTGGTAATTGTAATAGAATATTTTATATTGATTGCAGGAGGACAAATGGAACAATCATGTTAAATTTAGTTGATCATGACTCCGTGAGTGGGGAACATGTTGGAACTACCTTTGGCCTGATTATTACAAGTGGAAAATCAGTGATTTGGCCATTGGTAGCCCCTGAAAATTAGGGATTTAGAAAGCTACGAAAATTCCCAAGGGAGGGAAAAGACCTGGGCAAATGATAAATAGCATATGAGAGGAGGCAGGACCCTACCAAGTATGTTGGGAAAGAAGACTTTTGATTTACTTGTTGTTATGAACACTGCTTGAGTGTGAGGCAAGAGAAAAACTGTTGGAGCTCTAGGACATATATGAAGAGAATTTTTTCCAAGTTCGCCCTTATGGATTCATGGTCATGCTAGGGGGTGAATCAGGCAAGTAGTTTGGCTGCCCTGTTCTATGGTTAGGACGAACGTGGATTTTCCCTTTGTCTTTCAGTGTATTATTTCAGATATGTTATTTTTGTCCCTTCTCTGATTGAATGTTGAATGGTTACATACTTGATAGAATGTATCTGTTAGAAATAATATTAAGGATGAAAGATCGAATGCATCCTATTGTAAACTTAGGAATTGCTAGAATGTCTCTCTACTAGTTCGGAATGGATTATCTTTGCTGCATCTCATTACTGTTATGAATACTAGTTCCCGAAAGTATACTAGCTGGAAGGATATGACTAGTCAATTCTTAAAGAAGATTTTTTTTGTGGTTTGGATTACTACTGTAGTAAGATAAAGCGTCATAGTTGAAAACCCCACAAGTAAATTGTGATGCAGATTTGAGTTTACCTACATATTGAATGCAAATGGAAAACTGCATAGTGTATAGATTGTAAGTATGTAATCATTTCACCACCTATGCAAATGGTGAATTGGTGTTCATCTTGACCTTTCAAGACTCGAGGACTAAACCACCGATTACATTTTTGTTTTACATAAATTAAACGGTGGTCTCCTTAACCTTTGCAAGCCACAAAACACCATCACTGCCTTGATTAAAATCTCTTAGGAGATTGAAGGGGCAATTTTATGCGTTTAAATACGAGAGTCGAAATTGTAATAAGGATGAGCTTGACAACAATTTTTGAATAGAATTTGTCACTCTGTGTTTTATTTTACTGAGTTTGTAAACTTTATTCATGTTTTCATTTTTTCGGCATTTCAGAGTTTATTGGTTCAAGTTGCGTGGGGTTCTTTTGTTCTTGCAAATGCCGAAACCTGAAGTGGTCCCATAGCCTGATCGAATTTTGTGATTTGACGATTACCATTGTATGTTGTTCATGCATCAAGCATTACCAAACGCCGAAACCCGATATTGGTTGGGCCCCATACCTTTTTCGTGATTTTGCGATTTGGCGTTTGACGTTGTGCAGTGTCTTGCATCGGGAGTTAGTAAACCCCAAAACCCAAAATTGTTAGGCCCACACCCTAATCACATTTCGCAATTTGGAATTTCTTATTTCATTTTGTTTGTGTGTCGTGTGTTCGTAAACCCCGAAATCCCTCACCCTGAAACCCCAAAGTGTTGGACCCACAACCTTTTCTCATTTCGGGATTCGACAAACTGCGGGGTCTTTTGTTTTTTGTATTCGACGTTTGTAATTGCCGAAACCCGATTGACCTCCATTTGTTTTTTTCACACACACACACACACACACACACACACACACACACACACACATATATATATATATATATATATTTAAAGTATGGAAGTGACCTTGCGAATACCAAGAATTATTATAGACCATCTACAACATTTACACATCTTTATATCAACCGGTGTTTAATGAAAAGTTATAGGTTGAAATGTTGGAAAATTATTGGAGTGAATCGAATTAACACAATTTAATTACCAGAACTAATCACGAGAGGTGCGAAGGCCCAAGGAAGAAGGGACATCCCGAAACTTAAAACATACCCCTGAGTAAATTCCTAACTATGTAAATAACAACATAATCACCTAAAAGTTCAAAAGGAAAGTCTTTAACACAAGTATAGTAAGTGCAAATTGAATTCATATACCATCATGCGATCTGGAGTCAACTATAAACAAGATACACATATAGCCGACAATAGCCGAGTATTTTTCCTTTTTCAAAATCCTTTCGAGGAAGTACCCAATATGGCACCAGTATATTAAACCAATAAAATAACCACTATTCCATTACAAGTAGGCGGAAGGGAAACCCTGTAATTCTTTTAAAAATAGCATTATATATCTCGTTCGGAATTGAAACAAAGGAACATTCCATGCGGTGTTTTACTTCCAATGATAGATTTTTCCATTTAAAAAGCGGGTTACCCTTAATCAACGGTACCGAAACCATGACTTAATTTCCATTTCGGAGTTTCGGATACCGGGAGTTGGAGGTGTCAAGGACACTCACGACAAGAATGATAAAATCGCGAAATGCGAAACCACGAATTAATCTCCATTTCAGATTTTCGGATACCAGGAATTGGGGGTGTCAAGGACACTCACGACAAGAATGATAAAATCACGAAATGCTGAAAGGGACTATTGTGAGTCTCGAAAACCTAAAAGGAAAAACTCTGAAATCCCGTCAACCGTCAATCTCAGTGGGTTATGTGAACCTTCCTATCACTTCAGAGATTTTGTGATCATGAATTTTATAATGTTGGAGTCACGATGACTTGAAGGGAAAAACACCGAAAATCCTGTGATTCGTTCAATTAAGAAAAGAAGGGATAAGATTATGGAATTTTGTGAACCGTTGATCTGGCTCTATTTCGGGGATTGCAACTTGCCGAAATGCCAAAATTTCTGAAGTGTGAAAGGAATTTTGATTAGGCCCATGGTCACATCCAGTGGGCATATGGAATAAGCGCGAGACCCAGTACTTGTAATCGAATGGTGCAGGTGAATTTGAATATGATCGAAAGATTATGAAATATTCATACTCTGAGTTTAACCATAAGGCCTTACCTAACCCCTATCCTATATCCGGATATTTAAAAAAAAAAAAACTATAGGGGTCTGTCTATATTTAAACTTTTCGTAGAGGAGTATAGAATAATACTCTACTTTTACCTAAGTCTGTTTGGTCATTTTCATCATGTGATTATGTGTATGGACTAACGCATTAGGCCTAGGCCATCAACCCCCAAATTCGTTTGTATTGTAAACATATGGTAATGGGTTATTTGTAGGGTCTAACGCATAAGGATTTGGCAATAAAGTCCCAAATTCGTTTGTGTTGTTAAGACTGTGGTAATGGTTATAGGTACAATCAGATCGGAAAGTAATTATAATTACATGAATTGAAATAAACATTGAAATGAGGAGTAAACACTTATCGTCGATCAGAAAATTTTAAGTTGAATGGTAATGACAGTCGACAACAGTAAGGACTCTTGAAAACTTTCAAACTCAATCTTTATAACAGAAAGTTTACTTTCTTGAATCTCAAACTATTCAAGGATATTTATACAAACATTTTTTTTTATTTTTTTTTTCAGACAGTTTTTGAGGTATATTACAGACGAGTGGGTTGAACTCAAGGGGAGGGATTTCATAGGGGACATACCACTCTAGTGAAGCAGAGATGTTTAGAGGGGGATTAAATAAGGGTGGTGGTGAAGTTAGAAAACCTTCAAAGGAGAGTAGGTTGAGGTTTCTAAGTAAGGGTGGGAAAATTGGGAGGAGTCAATAGGTTCAAATTCGAGCTGGCGGAGAAGGATGAAGTGATTAGAGGTGTGCTAAGATGGTGAAAGGGTTCAGGGTGATTTCTTGGTAAAAGAGGGGATGTGGAAGGTAGACCACTAATTTGATGTAGGGTGTTGGGGTTTTGTAGAGGGGATGAAGGATTTTTGGTGAAGCAGGCCTTCTTTGAAACCCCTTTTCTACAAAATTTTCACCATTTGTCTCACGTCAGTTCTTCCAAAGGGGAAAACTACTCGTCTATTTTACAATGTTTTGTGAAGTGTTTGTACCGATGGAAAGAATTGTATTTGAATGGAAATTGTTCATAATGAAAAGGATGGATATGAAACTAGCTATCCGTCCCTAAATGAACAAATTTTGGTAAACCCTTATCAAGATCCACTTCAACATAGATCAAATAGCACAAGAGAAGAGGTAAACCTTTGGTTCAACTTTGTCTATATACGTCCATATCTCATTACCAATAAATTAGAAGGAATGATCATTCCAACAATGGAGGGGAAGGCGAGGGAGATACATCCAATTTAAGATATAGTTTCACACACCTACCTTTACTTCAAATCCAAGGTATCCAAGATACTTCTATTTAAAAACATTTCCTTCCACCCAATAAAGTAATAATGGATTCAAAAGATGAGATCTCTATCCTCCTACCTTTCAATGAGAAAGGAATAATATCCTTAGCCTCAAAGGTAGTTGGAAACCTTAACTTTGATCATTGTTTTCCACTCACCTTGAAGGTGGAGCTATTATTCCGTTGGTTGAGGTGAGATATAAATTCCTATGAACTTATCTATGAGAGCCCTTTCCGACCATGTTAGGGATTTCTTTCTTGGACCCTTTTCGACCCTGTTAAGGATTTCTTTCTTAGATCCAAAAGACAAAAGTTCACTATGAAGATTAAGTTTCTTAAAGTCGCTTAATGAATGAAATATGTTTGGAAGGGTGGGGCCGAGGAAAAATCCTCTAGAGCTAGATCATGTTGGAGGCATTCATGTTCATATCATGTTTGAATCTTTGAAATCTTAATATTAAATTATGTTATAAATTTATTATTCTTTCATTTAATTTGTACATAGTTGAAATATTAACTATAATTTGTTTCCTAAGATTATAATTGAATAAGATTATAATTGAAAAAGAGATGTTTGAAATCATCATGAAAACTTAGAGTAGATTTAGGGTTAACAAAGATCTCATTTCCATTATGCAATTTTTGGTTTGAAATGAATTATCCAAAGATAAAAAATAACTTTTACAAATAGTATAATTTTATTATTATCCAAATCAAATGAATAAAAATAATAAAAATAAAATTTGTTATCATTACCTTATATTCTATTTACTACCTTATATTCTATTGCTATAGTCTATAAAAAAAAAAAAAAAACTTAATTAAAATTACTTTTTTTTATTATTTTTTCAAAATTAATTTTTTGTTATTAATTTTGATAAAATTACATTATACAATTTTCTATTTGAAATGAATTATCCAAAAATAAAATATAACTTTTACAAATAATATAATTTTATTATTATCCAAATCAAATGAATAAAAAAAAATGCTTACCATTACCTTATATTATGTTTCTATTTCTATATTCTATGCTAACAAAACTTAATTAAAATTACATTTTTTTATTATTTTTTCCAAATTAATTTTTTGTTATTAATTTTGATAAAAAAATATAAAAACTAAATATTTTTAACTGTTTTATGATTAATAAAGTTTTTTTTCATAATTCCATGTATATAGATATTATCTTTTAAACATTATTAATTTTAAATTTAATATTAATCAAATAAATTTATTATAATAAACTAAAAAACTATGTTTACTTAAATTAATTTAAACAATTTAAAATTAAATTAAATGGCTTTGAACCATTAATTTTTAATTATAATTTCGAATTCGATTTCGCCCTACCGATGCTATTCAAAATGCTTAAGAATTATTATTTTTTAATTCATAATAAAAAAATTAAAATACAATATAGATATAGATATAAATAGGTTTTAAATTATTCTTGAATTTGTATAGGAGGTGTAGTGTGTTAAGGTATTTAGTGATGTTAAAGTTATCTAAATCTGCAGGGACAAAAAATCAGTCATGTTAAGGGTTGGTGTGGCTGACATCAACTACGATTAATTTTAACTACTTAAATGCCTTTGATTTCAAAGTGATTTTGACTAGTTAAATGCTCCTAAGTCAAGTAACAGTTTCTCAGATCACAAATAAACTAACAAACAAAAAGAAATTCATGAAAAAACTCAAAAAGAAACAGTAAAGTAAATCTAGGACGAAAACTAAGATTGATTTTAAAAAGTTCTTTTTCACTAAGAAGGAATAAGTTTGGATAATCATGATCTTATGCCTTCGGAACACTGGTCACTCGTCTTCATTATTCGCTTATCGTGCTGTGAAGTTGATGTTTATTTATAAAAAAATATTTTCAAACCGATGATCACAAACAGAGACTTCACGTGGCATCCCAATGATCATAGTAGTGGTGCCTTAATTTACAATATATAAGTTTATTAATGGTCAATGAATATCCCATGTTATAATATATGTGGAGTTGAGAGCAATTGACAGGAAGTTCGAAAGAATTCTCATTCCATACAATTCAATACAAAATCGCATAACAAAATCCATGCCCAAAGGCAATCATATTCTCGCCTCTTGAAACTCAAGGCGGAATCCCTCTCTTATCGATTCCAGCTCTGCGATAATTCTCGTTCTCGAAGTATTATATATCTCATTCTACATATCCAACAGAAACCCTAATGAAATTCTCACTCGATAAATTAAAATCGAATCAGAAAATCCATGCCCAAAGGTAACCATATTCTGGCCTCCTACAATTAAAGACGAAATCTCTCTTTTATCGATTCCAACCCTGCAATAATTTTCTATTCCCGAAGTATTATATGCCTCATTCTATATATCTAAAAGAAACCCTGATGAATTTCGATCTACTTCCANAACCATATTCTGGCCTCCTACAATTAAAGACGAAATCTCTCTTTTATCGATTCCAACCCTGCAATAATTTTCTATTCCCGAAGTATTATATGCCTCATTCTATATATCTAAAAGAAACCCTGATGAATTTCGATCTACTTCCAGTTCTATCTCCTAAACAATAATCCTCACCCCACCTCATAGATCTGCAGTGCCAAAAAAGGAAGAATTAGAAGGTCACTGTTAAACGCAGTGTGTTGGAGATTTTAATTATCTGCAACAGCCACAGACGTGGGCTTAGCAATGAAGGTCGGATTCTCATCTCCGGCCATAATCACAATTACTCTCATGTCGTCCTTATCATCTGAAGCGCTGGACGTACCCTCGGTCATCTCACTCTTTCGGCCACCGCCAAGCTCTACATTATTATGCTCCGATCTGTTGTTTTCTCGTCCTTCTGTAGTGCACTCCTTCAAGTATGACCATGCCAGAACAATCAAAGCAAAGGCTATGAGAACGAGCATGGCACCCACTCCAGCCARCAGATATGGAACTGGAGACTTCCCTGGCGATATTCGGTTGCTTCCTGGGCTAATATCATTTCTCATCAGCATTGCCATTKYTCACCCTGCACAACCCTTCACACCCAAATGCCTTTCATTAACGTGGGTGATCTTTACATGAAACTCTAACTCTAAGAGTGGGTGATATTTATACCTAAATCTACAGTATTGGAATACACAACAAATATCTATAAAGTTGGTGTCACAGTAACACTCATTATTCGGTTTTGACGGGGAGGCGTATGCAACTTTCCTTCGACGGAAAGCATTAACCCAATAAGTCTCGTAACTTGTGGGTCTTTGTCGGGAATGGAAGTGATTCAAAAGTTGTGAGCTACCATCAATATAAAGAGTATTGTCGGCTTAATCTGTGTGCCGTGTCGTGCTAATAATTTACTTGCTCGATTCTCCGCGTATCCAATAAGTTGGAGACCTAAAGTCCCAGAAGAAAGTGTAGTCCGCAGAGAAATTATATATCGGAGGAAAAACGGAGGTCGGTGGCCTCCATGATGTCTTAGGCTCGCAATTTTCCCGTTGGGTCAGTAGCGAAGAAGACCTTTTTCACATGGTTTTGTCCCGAGGATATGTGTTGAAAGTAGAAAGAGAGTAAAATAATGATATGTAACAAAACATCCGGGTCCGTTACATATTTTCCATATTTTTTCCAGGGGCCCTTTGTGTGGACTAAATGATTTAAGTAGAAAGCTAGTAAAAACCGTAGGTACCATGAATATATGCCGTGTCGTGCTCATCGACTCAGCAATTCACTTACCCGGAGAATAAACGCAGGTATCATGAGTATATGCCGTGTCGTGCTCATCTACTCAGCAATTCACTTAATCGTTTCTCCGCTTCTCAGACGACTATATCGTCAGCCTAACGCTCGTAAAAGCAATGGCTGATAGATAGACGTAAGGCAAGTTGCAAGTGGTATTTATCGTAACTGAACATTCTTTGATAGAGTGGTACAGAACGTCACGGTTCTTCACATTTTCAAAGGAACCATTTATTTACTTGATGCCAAAGAAATGAATTGTGATATACATCCATCTCATAGCATTGACGTTCAATATAATTTCTCAAGAGACTTGGGAAGCGATTAGAATAAGAATACGCGATTTTATTATTTAATAAAAACAAAGCGACTAAATATATATGGCGTTAACTTCTCGTGTCGGCCATTGAAAAATTTCAAAGCAACTCATCTTTTCACTATGCTTTACGGAATGCTTTACGGAACGAGATAAGCAACTCATCATCTTTTCACTATGCTTCAAGGAAAGAGTGGATGTTTTCAATTTTAAGTTTAAAGAGAGTAAAGCATTTGAAAACAACCAATACACAACAATGATGTTGTTCACCACTTTTCCACATTCATATGAAAAATTAAAATACAAATATATAAAACTAGATATTTCTTTGGAAGACTCCATCTTTTCATATATCTAATAAATGCATATCTACATATCTTATTTAGTGCATATATGATGCCTATCAAATATCAAACTAGTCAAGTAAATGGGAGGAATTACTCCATTTAACACTTCCCCTTAATTTCGACCATTACTAAAATCACCACAAACAATGCCTACTTGTTGTCTCTGAAATTCAAAAGTATTTCTTCTCAATGGCTTGGTGAAATATCTGTTAATTGTACTTTTGAACCAAAAAAATGTAGCATAATGTTACCGTCGTTGACATTACTCTTGCGGTGAAACACATGTTTTTTAGATAATGCAATTGTTGAAGTGTTGTCAGAAAATATAGGAGTTGGCTCCTTCTCTTCATGTGTAAGATCACTAAGGATCCTTCTCAACCAAACCACATGACATGGCGCTCAAGTTGTTGCCACATACTTCACTTCTCCTAAGAAATTGTGACGATGGGCTGTTTCTTAGAAGCCCGTGAAATTAAGCCCATACCCAAATGAAATGCGTACTGTGAAGTACTTTTCCTATCATCAATGCTACCTGCAAAATCATTATTTGTATATCCAACAAGTGAGTCGTCTTCTGAAAAAATTCGTTTTCCAACTTTCCAACCAGAGATTTTGGGATTTTCCATAAATATTGAAATTAAGTTCAACTCATTTATTGTATCTAGTCAGATGGTTGTAAGATATATGAGGCTTCCTACAAGCCTCTTATACAAAGTATAATAAATTGTTGTTCCTTCATCTTGTTTATTTAGTTTTGTACATGTTGCAATTGGTGTATCTGTTGGCTTGCATTTGCTCATTTTGAACATTTTCAAAATATCTATGGCATATTTTTGTTGACAAATGAAAATTTATTTTTCATATTGTGCAACTTCAATTCCCATTCAGTCATTTCAAATTCAGTTTGCATGGCTATGTTGAAGTCATTCAAAAACATTTTTTTTGTATAAATCATGTCTTCAACATAGAGACAAACTATTAAAATATTACCTTTATGGTCTCTTTTGGTGTAAAGTGTCGGCTCATTGCCACACCTATTGAATCCATTGTTGAGAAAACGAATCAATGCCACTGTACCAATCTCTTGGAGCTTGATTCAAACCGTATAATGTTTTCTTCAATCTGTACACTTTGTGTTTTTTACCTCTCATCTAGAATCATGGTGGTTGATCCACATAAAATTATTCCTATAAAATGCCATTTAGAAAGGTTGATTTAACATCCATTTGATAGACAGGTTATTTGTTTTGGGGTGCAACTTCCAAAATTGCTCTAAAAGTATTCAAATGTGATACTGGAGCAAATGTTTCCCCATAGTCAATACCCGGTTGTTGAGAAAACCTTTTTGCTACAAATCTTTCCTTATTCTTCTCTAATTTGTCTTTCTCGTTGAATTTCGTCTTATAAACCCATTTAACTCCAATGTTGGTTTTGCTTGTAGGGAGATCTACAAAATCCCATGTGTTGTTTCTTTCAATTGCATCAAACCCATTTTTCTTCATTGATTACTTCTTCAAAATATACTGGTTGACAAGATAACAATCATATTTATGTTCATAAATTTCTCTCAAGCTTCTTTTTTCCGGGTTCCTTAAATTTTCTATAGTGGGATCCTAATCATTACTAGAAGAAGAATAAGAAGAACTATGCTTTGTTTGTTCTCCTTGTTCTTGTACTTGCAATATTGGAAGTTTCGATGGAGAAGCTTGTTGTCCTGTAGCTTCCAGCTATTTATCTTCTTGTATAGAAACAATGTGATCTACCATTATTTCATTTGTTTGGTTATCCCAAGATTTATCTTCTTGGAATTTAACATCTTTGTTGACTATCAACTTGTTAGTAATAACATTGTACAACTTATATGATTTACATTTCTCACTATATCCAATAAATATACATTTTCACTTCTATCATCAAGTTTTCTCCTTTGCTCTTCAGGAATATGAGCATAAAGACACACAACAAAAAAAATTAAAATNNNCCCAGTATTCATTTGACATCTTTTTGGTTTTCAACATACATCTGGCCATATTCATTATTGTATGATTATTCCTTTCAACTACTCCCTTCTGTTGTGGAGTGTATCTTGAGGTAAACTATAATGCAGGAGCATTACTCCACCTCAGTAATGCGCCAACATTCCAGCAGATAGTGTGCATTCAAGAGAGGGAGAGACACCAACCCTCCCATTTTTAAATTTGAAATGTGATCCTATACGGATTTGTGTTGTAAGATTGAGTGAAAACCAAACAATGCCTTGGTACAGGAAGAAGATAAGATCACCTTTAATGGCTGATAGGTTGATGGCTCTAGATTCAATTCAGATTAGATGGCCATTTATGAAACTTCAATGTAATAGATGAGGTTAGGTGGAGACAGGATAAGCTCGTAGATCCCTCTTGTTGTAAAAAGGGGAGATGTTTTGTATGAAGGTCTTAGAATCTTAGAAGTCTCTTGAGAAGAGATGAGAGTTAGGGTAGCATTCTGAGAGATGAGCATGAGAAGCTCGAAATCTCATAAATATGAGGTAGAATAGTTCTTTGAGAGAACTTGAGAGAGTTGAGACTCTGTTGTAATCCATCCTCCACATATTGTAATGAGATTTTCATATTACTGAAAAAGACAACATTTTTTCCTGCATATGAATGTTCATGTGTTTGTGTGTTTTATGAATGTATGTTGTAGACGTATGATAGATTTTGTATGCAGTAGGAGGATATATTTCTCTATCTTTGTTGAGTTTGAAATACCATTCTCGATTCTTTATGCTGTGCAAGTAGTGCACAACAAAACATTGGAGGTTTTGTAGCCAACGCAAGGAGTGCGTATCTAAAATCTGTGGAGTCAGAAAAGAACATGCCAGGAGGGAGCACCAGAGTGATAACAACTCAAGGGGAAAACTCAAGGTTGTCGAATACCTTGGAGGGTAAACTATGCAGAGGAAGCATAGAGAGACAAAGTCACTAAGAACTCTATAGAACTCTGGCAGATGGGCATCAAGAAGGTGTAAGTGTGCACAAGGAGAACTCTCTTTTGATTTCAAAGAGAAGAGTGTCAAAGAGGAATATACTCAGAGAGTTACTGAATACTCTGTAGAAAATGCTCAGCAAGGAGTTCTTTGAGCGAGAGGTTTCCAGGAGGGAACAAGAATCCTTTGAAGGAACCAGAAGGGTCGAGACCCTTAGGATACTGAGAAAATAAAAATTATCAGAAGAGATAGCGCGAGGAGTGTGCAGGAGACATAATCATTCCAAGTCCTAAAGCTCAGAAGAGATAGAGCTTTTGTAAGTGAAGACAAGATCCAAGATAGTCGGGTTCGTAGGAGAAAGTCCAAAGGTCGAAGCCTTCGAAGACTTAACTCTTCCAAGTTGGAAGAAGTACAAATATCAAGAGGAGGAGCGACAACATCCTTCGGATTGTTTGTGGGGGGAAGCCTAGACCATTAGATCAATGTCCATGGAAGCAAAGGAGAGTGTCGAGGAGGAAACAGACCCCAGCCGTTGGATCTGAGTGCAAAGGGTCGAATTTCGTCCGATCCAAGGTAACGTGCATGAGTTTTAACTCTTTGTGTGCACAGGAGAACTGACTTGCCAAATTTCCGAAGTCCTGAAGTTATTGGGGGTCATTCGTCGTCGAGAGGGATAGGTCGCACAAGATCTACAACTTCGAAAGTTTTTCGACAAGGAGAGAGTGAAATCACCAAATAACCGAAGTAGATTCTCATCATTGATCGCTAGGGGGATACATGTCAACAGAATGGGGTCTCTAAGCGAAAACACTTAGTGAGGAATGAGTGCGCAGGAGGTAAAACTCTCGAAGCCCGAAGAGCTGAAGAGTCGAAGGACCGAAGAGTCGAAGAGCCGAAGTGAAGTCTGGACTATCAGATCCAACGGGTACGTGGCAAAAATCCATTTTCTTCGGGTGAAAGAAGCCTGAAGAGATGAAGTGAATCTTGACCGTCAGATCCAAAAGGACACACGTTGATAGCTTGTGAACTTCGGCTGAAAACACTCCCGGAGAACACAAAGGAGGAGAGTTTGAAATCGTC
>SNQJ01S0110108.1:0-18960 GCA_010110895.2 Picea sitchensis
ACTAACGCCATGCCTGACAAATTCAATGACAAGTCTCGTCTTATAATATATATCTATCTATAAATATCTATAAAAACAAGAGAATATACTATTGTCAAATATTTTGACACGGAGTATTCTAACTAGGGAGCAATCTTCTCTCTTTTTAGTAAAAAAAAACAAACAATAGAATATACTATGGAGCAATTTTTTCTTTTTAGTAAAAAAAAAAATATGTACTTGAATTTGGTCAAAAAAGAAAAAAAAAAAATATGGACCTGAATTTGGTCAGATTTTCAAAAAAAAATATGTACTTGAATTTGGTAAAAAAAAATATGGACCTGAATTTGGTCAGATTTTCAAAGGGTAGTCAGATTTTCAAAGGGTAACTTGAGTTTGATATGTATAAAAGTTCCATGTATTTCAAATCCTTATTTCGGAGATTTTACCCTATTTTAAACCAATCTAAATACTCAAAAAATCAATCAGACTTTTAAATCAATAAAAAATTCAAAATTGTATCGTCTAAAAGGAAGTCTAGAAGGAAGATTACTCCCGAGTTAGCCCACTACTTTTTACACTGGAGATGCTGTCATAGTACATACCAGTGAAGAGTGGCATTGTACTGGGCTCTGTTAATAGCTTTAACAACAACAGTGTCTCCGTTTTGAACATACAAAGTTGGACCTGGTAGCTGTCCGTTGACAGCAACTATGGTTTGTTGCCCGCATAGCCTGCTAATTGTCTTCGGTTCAATCTGTAGACACATACCAGTGAAGAGTGGCATTGTACTGGGCTCTGTTAATAGCTTTAACAACAACAGTGTCTCCGTTTTGAACATACAAAGTTGGACCTGGTAGCTGTCCGTTGACAGCAACTATGGTTTGTTGCCCGCATAGCCTGCTAATTGTCTTCGGTTCAATCTGTATCATTGAAAATATCAGATATTACATGTATCTCGTTTTACAGGCTCATGGAAATGCAAAAATAAAACTTGAAGATAGTAGTGAATAAACAAACTTACAACGAAGGTATAATGGCGTATTTCTGCGTTTGTTATGGCAACCAAATAAGAAACTATTAAGACTAAAAAAACAAGCCTGGCTGAAGATACAAGTAGTGATGGCAGTGACATTGTTGCCGCTGAAGCAAGATCTCCTCTATTGGCTCTCTGTGAAGCTTTGCAAGTCGAATGCAAGACTGGTGTGTGCTTCTGCTACCGAGACTGAATATATAAAGGACTAAAAAGCATGAGAGGAAGTCGTAGCAGTAATTGTAATTGTTAAACCACGAAACAGTACAGCCATTGGTGTGGGAAGTGACCTGTGTGCCGTGCAAAAATGTGAATTTTCAATCGATTTTTCTTCCTAACCATGTTAGTTAGCTACTGCTGAAAATGCCACCGGCGCCATTGAATTTTCAACCTAACCATGGCCATGGCTGAAAATGCTACCAGCGCTACCATGGTAGTTAGCTACTGCTGAAAATACCACCGGCGTAATCGAATTTTCAACGTAACCATGCTAGTTGGTTACGGCTGAAAATGCTATCAGCGCAATCGTCGGTATCTCAACTGCCCTGAATAAGTTGCTTGGTCAGTCTTTCAAGAAATGGATGGTGGTCCCAACATATTTATTTGTGAGCGAAATCTTCCAATAAAATGATGGTCAATAAAATGATGGTCGTTGTATAGACGGCACTAGCACAGCCGACTCGCCGCTGGAGAACGCCTAAAGGTATCATCCAGATAACATTCCCCTCACAATAAAAACTCTTCAGCCCAGTACAAATTTTGGGCTAAGTTAAAAAAAATAACCAAAGAGCTGTTGAATGAATACAGAACAGCTGTTGAATGATATAAATGTGTCTCAAAGAAGTATTTTTATTTTTCTTAATCATTTGAACTTGGCAATTATGTATTTTCACAGTAAATTTATAATGTGATTAGGTAAACAAAAAGTAAACATGTTAACTGATGCTTCACAATTAAAAAGAAATTAGAAACAATAAATTTGACCCATTAATTTTGGAGGACCACTAAGAATATTTAATATCAAAATATAGCTTTACATTTAAGATCAAAATGGTTTGAGTTTTTATTTTTAAACTTATCATTATTTTTTATTTTTATCTCCCGTGGATAGACAAATACCTTTTATTTTTCAAATTATCATTATCATCTTCATTAGTCCCTACCGGTTAAGGAATCCAAATCCAACTTTGAATCTAAAATCTCCTTATTATTTTTTTTATTTTTATTTTTTAAATTTATGAAATTTTGTTTATTAATTTAATATTTGGAAAACATTTAAATAAGATATTTTATTTATTTTAATTAAAGAAATGATAGTGACTTAATTTAAAGTGAAATTGTTATTGAGGTTATATGAGTTTTTTACATCCCACTAACTTAGATTCATCTTAAACTTAGATTTATCAAGTAGGATATAACAAATTTAGTAATGTGTAAATTTTAATTTATATGTTGCTATAGTTAGTTATTTAATTTTTTAATTGAGCAAAGTTTATTATTATTATTTAATGTAAGTATCATATAATTCCAACAATATGAGTGACATGTGTAATTCCTTATAGGCTAAATATGGTGTTGATATGCATTGTAATATAATAACAAAAATATTTCAACTTGATCATAAATAAAATATTTCAATGTCCAATTCAAGTAATAAATAAATAATTCGAAAATATAAAATTTCTTATTCGATCATTTCAATGTCTACTTTTAAGTGAAATATTTTAATATCAACTTTTATATGATAGATAAATCCATAAAGAAATCCAAAGTAAAATAATTGTTTTTGCTAAAAACATTTTAATGGTGTGTTGTTGAGTATGAGGGAGATTTGTGCTTTTTTCATTGTTCAACATGTAGTTGATAAGTGACATTAAGAAAAAATATTAATTAAAAAAAAAAAAAAAAAAAGTATTTCAACATCCCATTTCATGTGAGAGAGATGTGTAAGACTTGACACATAGCCATAAATAAAATATTTCAATGTCCACTTTAAGTAAATATACATAATGGTTATCTGGTAGAAGGGCTGGCGAGAAGGCGGTGGTTCGACGGGCTTCTACCGTCCCGCAGCCTCCACAGTTCATTGCCTCACTGCTCTGCATCAAGCTCAAGCCCCAAATGTGATCAATGGCGGTCAGGATGCTCCTTAGTGGTCGCACCTGCCACGCGCCTGGCCGCGGCCCTCCATGGCGGTCGGCGCTCGCCCCTCGCGACGCCTCTTCAAACGCTTTGCCAGCCCGACGGGGTTTGCTCACTTCTCCTGCATCGTGGTCCTCTTGGGACGTAAGGGACGAAGCCAAGGATAAGTGTCTCCTCGAGGGGGTTCTTCAGTTCAATACTCCGCATTGAGGAAGCCCCGACAGCTTTCTATCCAGATGCCGGGCGAAGGTCGAGAGCTCACCAACAATGCTTTGTTTTGCAGGTTTAACGGCTTTTGGACGAATCTGGTTGCTCTTCGTTCTTGGATCGACTCCGAATGGTCCCCGATTTTTGTGGGTGAGGTTTCAGTCTGCCTCTTTGCGAAGGGTTTTTTCACAACTATCTTGATTCTTCCGATGAAAGAGACTTGGTTTCCAACTCCAGGCCGTGGTTCTGGGGCAGAGCAGGGCTTTCCGTGCAGCCGTGGACCCTTGAATTTGACCCAGCCACGACCTCCATTACTACTGCTCCATTCTGGGTGTGTCTCCCGTCACTTCCCGTGCACTTCCGAGGGGACAAATCTCTTGAATCTAACGAAAATGGCATAGGGAAATTTCTATGCAATTGCCCTGAAGTTGCCCCAGTCAACTCCACCTTTGCCCGGATCTCTGTAGAGATGGACTTCAACAAGGGTTTCCTAACAAATCATCCTCCTGGAGAGAACTTCTAACTAAGATCGATTTCGAGAACCTATGTTTCAGATGTAGGTTTTGTTTTGAAACAGGGCACATAGCTCGGAATTGTGAGAAGTCATCCGAGAAAAGAGGATCATCCCGACGACAAAGGCCCACTTGGTGGACAGAAAGGCAACCAGAGAAGCAAGCTGAAGCAAAGACCCCGCCGTCAGAAGCTGAAGGGCATTTTGTCTCTGTCCCCAAAGAACCTGTTAAGGAGGAAGACCCAACGGAAGCAGCTTTGCCCAGGGCTTCAAGCCCAACCAAGAAAGCTTCAAGCTGGGCCGATATTGTTGAGGTAGAAGAAGTGCAAGCTCAACCGAAAACTCATAACTGTGGGTCGTTAAATGAAATGGCGTGTCGTCACCAAAAGGAAAAAACGCCTATCACGAAGATGTAATGACACGAAGTCGCTTTTACTAATTTGAGTAATGTGGTAACGTTTCCTGGATTTTGAATTTTGAGTGATAGAAATCAATTTCGATGTAAAGGACCAAGGGGCTTGCCAATTTACTGGCCAGTCCATCTTCTTAATATAATCCATAACCGGTTGCCAAAAAGAAAAAACATACACAATGCATTAAAATCAAAATCATACAATAAAATATAAATAGAATTATGAGGGAACATATAAGGTTGGAGAAATAAATCCATTAGCAATCTTAAAGAAAAGATATATATGACTTTCACTACAATATATTATATATTTGAAGTTAAAGGTTTGAATGATATTTCAAACCAACTTCCTTTCTCATCTAATCTCTATGAAAAAATATAATATAAATAAAATCATGAGGAACATATATGGTTGGAGAAAGAAACTAATAACATTGGGAAAAAGAGAGAGAATGACCTTCACTACAATATTATATATCTAGAGTTAAAGGTTTGAATGATGCTTCCTTTCTCATATAATCCATATGAAAACAAGGGAAAGCTACCGTGTCTAATAACATTGAGAAAAAGAGAGAGAATGACCTTCATTATAATATTATATATCTAGACAAAGGTTTGAATGATGTTTCAAATAAGCTTTCTTTATCATCTAATCCCTATGAAAAATTAAATAAATAGAACCATGAGGAACATATATGATTGGACAAAGAAACTAATTGGAAAAAGAGAGAGAATGACCTTCACTACAATATTATATATCTAGAGTTAAAGTTTTGAATTATGTCTCAAATAGCTTCCTTTTCTCATATAATCCCTATGAAAATAAGAAAAAACTAACAAGTGTGGATAAAATAATAGATGGATAAAACATATTGATATAGATAACTACTTAATTTATTTTATTGTTTATATACTATTACTTTCTTTTTATTATTTATTATAAATATATTATTTTTTTTTTTTCTATTCATCTTAATTTTCACTTAATTTTTAAATTGTCCTTCTTCATGATAGTGTTTTTTATATTAAAAATGATATTTAGTAAATTTTAAAGACTCAAATTCATTATATATATATATATATATATATATATATATATATAATGATCTAAGGTTTTTATAGACTCGCTCTCTTATGACTATGACCAGCATAAATCCATCTTAATTTTAGATATATCAAAAGATCCTTCTGAATTTATATGGTATGAAAAACAAAAACTAATATTACATGCTTCATTACGTCATTTTTTTTTTATTATTGATAATAAATTTGGTTTTAATATTTTCAACATATTCATATATGACAAATTTTAAATCTCAAATCTACATATCCCAAACATTTATTTATTACATTTAATGTATACATCCCAACAAAATTTAAAAGATAATTTACATTAAAATATATTAGTTGGATGTATACATCTCAACAAAATTTAAAAGATAATTTACATTAAAATTCATTATGTACACATCCACTTAGAATTTTGTTAGATGTAGGAGTTAATACATTCACTATGCACACCTCCATAAGATTTTGCAGTTAATGTTGAGACTAGGTTTTAGTTTTCTATTCCTATGAACCGAAAGGAGATTCTATCCATTATTACATTTTTTTTTAATTGTGTTCACTACTAATCTTATACAACACTAGCTCTTCCATATTTATTCAAATTTGGTGTTCGAACATCATTATAGTCATATCTATTTTTAATATAAATAAAATGTAATTTTATAAGCTTTCAAAATAAAAAAGTGATTAAAACCAAATAGAATACACAATTCGTAGTTTTCATAAATTGAAAGACTCTATCAATTAACAAGATAGTTAGTTTTTTATGCCCCCCTAAGTTTGTTTCATGATACTGAAAAATCACTAAAAAAATTAGTTATGATAAGAAGTATAGTTTCCTTTTAGTTAGTTCCGTAATTTCAATAATAAAAAATATAGTTACGTCCAGAAGTACAATGTCCTTTTCGTTAATTCCGCAATTGCAATAAAAACAATGGTTTAAAACAACAAATGTTGGGTTTACATAATGTTCATATTTTATATAGCAAAGTACTTCCAACCTTCTAATTTTGTACAATACACATTATTAAATGTTTACTTCGCTCAAGACAAACTGAGTAGAATGGAGTAGTATAAGGACAATAAGATACGTGGGGCTCCTAACTACTTTTTGGGTGTAGATCACATCAGTCTAACCTACTTACTTACAGATTAAATAAAACTGAATAAGATACGTCAGGCTCCTAACTACTTTTTGGGTATAGATCACATGAGTCTAACCTACTTACCGTAGATCATACGAGTAACCTACTTACCGACAGATTAAATAAAACTGAATAAGATACGTCGGGCTCCTAACTACTTTTTGGGTGTAGATCACATGTGAGTCTAACCTACTTCCCGACAGATTAAATAAAACTGAGTGAGCAAGGAGCCATACAGCCTGTATAAGCCGTTAACTAAAAAATGATGAAAATAACATGTCATGATGAAGGAAAACTATCATTGCATGGAAGGAATTAGATAGTCAATTTGCTTCATAATCAACCAACCACTGATATTATTGCTTAGGCATTATTCATTATTTAGCAACAACCTTTCAACAATTTTTTTATGTTTCAATGCAAAGTGCATTTGTGCATAATTTAAAAAGTGGCATAATTTAAATAATGGAATAGGAAAAATATAGATATATTCCAAACAATAATAAATTTAAGAAAGATAGAGAAGAAGCAAGATAAATTGAACATAGAGAGGCATTTGGAAAATGAGAATCTAAACTTGTTACAAATAGGTCATTTTTCTGGTCACAAATCTGCTAAGAATTTGACAAAAATTTTAGGAATGAGAAAAATTATACCATGATTCAAGACTCATTCATGGTGGAACAACATCATTAGGTATTTTTTTCCAATTTTGAATCAACCAAGATTATCAAAAATTTGATTAGAGTTTCAAATCAATGAGAACTCTAAATTTTGTATCATTGGATTCCGACAACTACAAGAAATTTTGCTATACAAGATTAATGCATTCCTTTGAAAAATTATGAATCTACCATGACATTTAATGAAAAATCAAGAAAAATAGTGTGACTTATGCCAAATAAATAACCAAAATGAAGGAATTTTCACTTCACTAGGAGAATAACACTGGAAGGTATTTCATGGATGTGTCCATTTCCATAAACAAGAAGACCACAACATCTATATTGTAGTAAATGGAAAGCTCGAGTTCTTTAAAACCTGAACTGCCTCTAATTCCCACACCGAATAATACCAGGTTCTCATCTAATTTCAACAACACCCTACAAAGTCAAAATTATCCCTAATATCTTGCTAAAGTTCCCCGATGAATAAATCACCATATTTTCTATATTGTTGGGATAGCCCTAGATTTTTGCTTGTCCTTCATCAACAATACATTCCCTTCTATGTCTATGTGAGATATAAGATTCATTATGTCGACCATTTATCTTCTTCGATCAAACTATTTAAACATCAATGTCATTTTCACCATCAATTTCCCAAACAATCCCTTAATAGCTTTTAATTACATGCGTACATTGTGAAAGAATATATAATCCTCAAATGGAACTAGACTAAGTTGCATACCCTTCAATTCCACAGTGGAGTTGGTGCATCATTATAAAAGCATGTTGACAGTGGAGAATCATCTAGTGCATCTTCATGGATTTGATTTCTTCATTGTGCGGTGAGGGTTTGGGAACTATAACCTTAACGACGATGTTATGGAAGAAACCCCATATATTGTAAAATATATTTGATTTATTAATTCATAAGTGGTGTCCTATAATTATGCATGGCTCACTTGTTTATACATATAATATTAGATTCATGACTCTTCATAAGGAACTAACCATTTACAATAATTAGTTTGGATTAATTTCCTATATTTAACCCATATTTTGATTAGGCTATATTACAAATCATCCCTCCTAAATGCTTGTCCATGGCTACTAGTAAATAAGGAATGTTTTGATTTGAATTCTTCACTTTCTAGAGTATTTTCATCTTCCAGTAGGTTCCTCCACTTGATAATGTATTTGTTGACATATCTTGAACAAAGGAACTTAGTTCTAACTTTCAAGATACCCTTGGGCTCCAATACTAGTCTCCCTTCTTCATAAAAGGGGTAATGCTATCTATATAGGAGTTGTTGGTCACAATTTTTTCTTCAATCATGAAACATGGTCACATTGTAGTTTTCCTTGTTTAGGATATCTAATTTACATGATACTTTCCTATTTTATTCCGGATTTGGTAAGGACCATAAAAATTGGGCACGTGTTTCTGATTCTTTTAATTTTTAAGTGAGTTTTGCTTGTCTTGTTGGAGTTAGACAAATGTACAATCTCCTACTTCAAATTCATGATCAATCCTCTTCAACCATGGAAGAGATTTTGAGGTACAAACTATGTTTGAGTTTGAAAAGTTGGCCAAGGAGAAGGTTTTTTGAAAGTTAGACTTGAGGAAGGTATACTGCCAAGTAAGGATTGCAAAAAGAATTGAAGCAAAGACAATTTGTGTAACAAAGTATGGAATTTTTTAGTTTCTTTTTATGTGTTTGGTTTATTTTTCCACATCGGTGAGAAAAAATAAGCTATTGACTATTCGAGTAGGCTATACTATTACCATAGACAATTTTTAATGTTAGTGGAACACTATAAACATAAAATATAAACAAAACAAAGAACTAAAGACACAAGATGCAAGATGCAAGAATAAAATCAAAACAAGATGAGATATGGTTGTCAATGGATAAAGATGATATTGATAACACCTTAAAGGATTCGGTGAGCACAAGGGGCTCTCATTCTCCTCCTTGGGAAGGTCCTTTTGTGTCCCAAATAGAATATTATATCTCTCTAGTGTACAAGTGTTAATGTCAAATTTTTCACTTCGATAATGTCACATTATTATTGTCGCAAGTGTCCCAAGTGTCACACTTTTTTCACAAGTGCTGTAAATGTCGATTTTGTTCTTCATATGTTGCATTGCAGACAACACCATGGAAACATTTGATGCATCCCTCTAAGACATGCTGGAAGGGGAACCACATCATTTGACAAGCTATTTTTTTTTCCTTGAGAAATGGTCATCTTAACTTTTGGAAGATCGCTTCCCCGTCATTATTTAGGGGAGCCACCACCCTTGTTCATATATCGTGAGAATTGCACTGCTCTATTGCCGCTTTAAGGGGGTGTTGATTGGTTGAGAGAATCATGGGAAGAAATCCCCCTTATCTCTAAAGACAACTAGAGATGATCCGAGTTGGTTTGGCTTGAATCCATGCTTTAGGTTGCATCTAAGGGAGATGCCACAATTGATGGAGTCATATACTCAACTTATTCCAAATATAACTAAGGTGGTTGAGCCTCTCAAATCCTATAAAAGGAGGAATTATCATGGCAAAAAGGGGGGAATAATTAGCAAAATGTATTGTCATTCTGATCATGGATCTTTCAAGCAAGGGGTTAGACAAGGAGGACTTGGAGAGGTTGTTGCAACTACATCTACAGATTGTGATTTCCTTGTAATGTTCTCATTAATATATGCTTGGCGTATTTCCTTCAAGTTTGTGTATTTCTACATATACTTGTCTTTTGTTAATAAATTTAGTTTAAACTAATATTGGTAGAATAGGAAGTCTATGTTGTCTTTGTGGTCTATTGAATTGTAGATATCATTAAGGAGCTTGAAGATCAATTTCATCCTGGACTAAGCGAGGACAAGCTTCAGAGAAAAGGTATGTCATACTTTCTTCCTCATTTCTCTTTGACTAGTTTAACTACATTTAAAGGAATGTTAGTGTCCAATGTTAGCGTCTTTCTATCTTGGTAATAAGGGTGTAGGATCCAAGAGGATATTCACCTGTCCGTAGGGGAATTTTCCTACAACATAAATTGGCCACTCCATGGGGGATCGAAGCTTTCATTTTTGGTTTCTTTCCTTGGTTTTTTCTTAGCTTTTTCTCATCTTCAAATCCTTCTTGTTGTATTTTGTTCTTCTATACATCTGTTGTCATTACTAAAGTTGTCTCATAGAGACTGTTGATCAAACTTCCTAAGTTTTTCATTTTATGGGTTAGTCCCTTTCCTTCTCAGAAACCCACACCCTCTCCAGTTACAGCCATAGCGTTGATTTATTTATCGACGCTCCCATATAGTGCTTTAGGGAGCGTTGTAGTTCTCTGGTGCTGATATAACCATAGTGTCGTTTTTTCTTCATTTTGAAAAATTGTTGACTGCCTTTGTACTGGGTGTAATTTTTGGGTATTTCCCTTTGACTCAGAACTTGTTTTTTCAATTTATGTCTTCTGTCAGACTTGCAATTTTCTTCTTTTAATAATTTTCATCTCTGATTGGATTTCATTGTATTTCATTGTCACAAAATCACCCTTTTTCTTTAGATTTTGGGTTCATTTTGATACTTTTTCGTTCATCTGATCGATTCAAGTTTGTTACAAGGAAACTCATGGATATATTTATTTTTTTAATTTGGTTTTTGATCTTCATATATCTCCAAAAATTTCTTAAGTGTGTTTTGTTGTTTTTGGAAATTTTAGTTTGTTTTTGCCTCTTATTGATTGTTGTGAGAGTGTCTTTTGTTTGTGTGATTCTTTCTTCCCTTTTTCTAAAAGATGCAATAGTGAAATATTTGTTATTATTGGCATAAGAAGCATTAAACCAAATTAATTCACATTCATAATAAACACAAAAGGATACTTTTTACGATTGGTTTTTGGATACTGGAAACAACTTATTTATGATTTAGCACCGAAATGGATTCTTGTTGAAAACAAATTGCATGAAATTTTTGCATTCTTGTGTTTGGTAGTGAAAGAAAGAAAACTCTTCTCCTTCCCGTAAATAGAATTTCATCGAAAGAAATGTTTTCTTATCATTCTTTTACTTCTTTGGGATTCCAGTTGTAACATCATTAGTTTCACTCTCATTCACCTCTATGTAAGGAACAACCACTAAAATCAATGCTAATTAAAATCAATCTAGAATTTTTTTCTTTTTAGATTCTTACACCAACATTAGACTAGGATTAACTCTTTGGATTAGGCTGTTAGTATAACTCTCCAAATAATTCAAGACAAACTTAGCATTCTGCGATAGGGAGAGTAAATCCAATTTTTGTATAAGCATAGTTAGGATCCCCCTCTCACACAAGGGTTACGCATGAGGTCGCGTTTGGGAGAGAAATGAATATTATCCCTCTGAGGCTTAACCGTTTGTAGTATTACGATCGTATTTTGGGGGTTCTTATTGAGGTCCAACTATCTTCATTTGGTCTCAGTGCTTCGTGAATTATGAATTCGTTCGGAGTCCTCTGGAGTTCTACCGGTCCACTTGTCCTCAGTTCTCTCGAAGGATTCCATACTTGTTATCCTGCCCATACGTTCAGACTAGACTGTTGAATGTACCCACCCAGATGTTGACTGCGAGTTGGTGTCCTTAGTAGCCATAATCTTTAGGGTCCTCACACAAGGTGACGGTGAAGGGAAGTCTTCGTTGTACTTGGAATAGACGTTTGTCAAACTCACTCGGGATCCTTGAAGGGTAAATCCATGGTTATTGTGTGGAAGCTTGCACCAAGGCATAAGTTTGTTAAGTAGGTCAACAACGTAACTGATCCACCGGCTCATATCCTATTCCCTTCTCAAATTTATCATGCAATGTTGGATTTAATCACCAACTAGTACAGTCATTGAGAGAAGGTATTGTTTGCTTCTTGGTTCTTCTAGATTTTTAGCGAGTGTTGTTTGTTTACTTAATTGTTTTTTAAGATTGAGACTATAGAAGATAAAGGTCTTCGTAGATTATGTAGGATGCAAGGGATGCCTATGGAAGGATAAAAACCCTTACCTCCTAATTCACCTGAATATTTTTACCGTGAAGAGGTAGAAAATCGCTTGAATGTTGGGAGAGTTGCTACTCCTTTGTTAGAAAATCCCAAAAGCGCCTTGGTTACAGTTGAGGATCCCATTCCTCATATTACTCCTGTGTCATAAGTTCCTATCACGCCACTCCTTGTTCGGTTGGACTCATTCGATAACGTCATAGAAGTAGAGTGTCCTCGTCTGCCATTGAGGCCATACACTAAGACACAGATGGAAAACACACAACACAATTATAATGATGAGTACACGACTCTTGTCCGGTCTACTGACATGGTAAATCCACAACAAAAAATTGTTTGTTCCATATGGAGAAATCCATCGGGACATGATCTTTACGAACATTTAAATTTTAGTCAACCACCTCTTGACCCTCTTACCTCTCCTGGTGTCGAGAAAGGACCGTTTGGTCAGACTATTGATCATCCTATTGAATAAGTAGTCAATCCTGCCACTACGTCAGTACAAATCCAAAGTAACATCGGAGTCGTAATTCCTAATCATACACAAGGTACTTAGATCGTTACTCCCACCACAAAACCTTTTCAAACTGCTACCCTTATGTTCCACAGAATCTTGTTGGAACACCTATACATCACAGAATGCAGAACCCTTCCATACACACAGAATCAAATACGGGAAAAATCCCAACTGGGGGGAAACCATCGTCTCGCGGGCCTGTACCTCTTGGGGAACAACCACCCTTACACATACCCATTGGGGGGAAACCCCATTTTATCTGTCAAACCCCAGTTGTCACTCAAGATATGGTAGGGGGACAACCCCCTTTTGCTAGAAACCCTTCACAATCCTGGGGAGCACCCCAAGGAGGTATGTTTTATCAAACTTATCAAGGAGGGACGTCATACCCTAACCCACAAGGAGGAGTACTAAATCTCATTCTTTCTGGATTATATTTTGGAAAAACTTATCCGGGTGTCCCAAATCCTACCTGGGGTCCTAAAGGACAACAATCGTATCCTCCCCAAGGGTTAATTGTATACCCTCCGCAAGGGAAACCTTTCTATCCCCCTTAAGGGAAAACTGTTTATCTCCCACAACCTAATCACACGACCTATCCTCCCCCAGAACCAACCAGGTTTCCCTCCTTTCATGAACATTCCTCAACAACAATCAACTCCTTCCTATATCGGACAACAACAGTTGTATATGGGAGGGCCTACTGGATACAATTACCCAACTCAACCATTTTATGGCCCCACTGGTGTCCCTATGTCACACCAATATCATCCTCAGGTTAACCGACAATTACCTTTCCTCGCCAGATTGGATCTTCCAGATTTATCTCAGTTGACAAATGATACCATACTAAAATTTCCTTTCTAGCTGGTAATTCCTGCTAAATTACCTTCTGACATCCCCAAATTTGACAGTAAACCTGACGAAGACCCAAACAACAATGTTATGACATTTCATCTATGGTGTTCATCAATTCACTAATGGATTATTCTATCTGGTTGTGTCATTTCCAGTGCACACTCACGAGCTCAACAACCAAATGGTACATTGAAATCCAACGTGGTACCTTTCAAGATTTCAACTCCCTAGCTATGGATTTTTTAACGCATTTTCAATTACCCATTCGTTACGATATTGGTATAGAGCTCTTGACTTCACTTCGTCAAACGAACTATGTACATATCTCTGACCACATTCATGAGTAGAGACGACGACGAAGATTGATCAAAGTGACCATTCCTGACCAATTATTAGAAGAATGGTTTACTAAATCTCTTTTACCCCCAATTGCTTGTGGCATAGCCATGGGCAGTGTTGTCACTGAGGAAGAATCCATTTCTCGTGCTTAGTACATGGATTTTCTTTCTTCCCAATCCAGTATGTTGTATGAGTTGATACCAAATGCTCCCCGCGCATCCACCGATCCATCCAAACCATATTCCACAGCTCATGCAGATGGAATTATCGGTGCCGTAAAAACCCAATATTCATCACAGTTGTCCAGCTCGGCTAATCACTCTGTTTCTTCACCCGTCATCGGTTCGACCCCACTCTCCTCTACATCCCCTCTAACTCAAATTTCTAAGGTGAATGCAGTTCAATCCGCCTTTTCACAACAATCCAAGGGAAAGAAGAAAACAAAAAATAAACCCAAAAAGAATAATAATAATACTAAAAATCCAAAAACACCAACTCAATCGTCTGCTCCTGTGAAACAACCATAACGAAAACTAAAATTTATGTGTCTCATTTATGGTGATGATCATTACACCCGAGACTGTCCTCATCGTGACGAAGTTGCAAATCTTTTCAAAGGGAATTCTCAATCTGCTGTGTTGAAACAACCTTTTCCTCAGTAGCATTCCATGGTTACGCAAGCCTTTGCTCCTCCGACAGGGGTAAATCCCAGTCATCCTCCTAGCGAGGAAGCTTCGTATAATGCCCATATTTATATGTTTAATGGGATTGATTTAACCACTTGCACCACAACGTATGGCACACCGTCTAAACTTGATAAAGAAAAGGTCACTAATGGTACTACATTATATCCACCTCCTGCCACTGTTACTCCTCAATCTGGATCACTTCATATTGAGAAACCTACTTTCAAATCTATTTTATTCCCTCTCAAAAGAACTATTCAAAAATCAACTTTTAATCCTAGTTCACGCGCCACACAAAACTACAACATTGTCGAAGATTTGGCTCAAGCAACATGAGCTATGTCTTCTCTCGAAGTTATACAACATTGTCCAAGTCAACATAGAACACTCTTGGCTTCCATCTGTGCGATCGATCCTGAGTTGTTCAATAATATCATGTTTAACCTTGATAACTTCAAGTCACATCTTTCTCACCATCTTTTTTGTCAGATCGATGTTGTTGTTCATAACCAAAACATTCATCGTACCATACTGGATGATGGAGCTTCCACTTGGGTCATTTCATGATCTTGTTGGAAAGGGTTGAAATCACTTACGCTTAATCAATCCCCTACAATGTTAGAAGAACTAGATGAGAGAGATTTTTGTCCTCACGGACTCTTGCAATCTTTAGTTGTTCAGTTGGGAGGCAATATTGTCTCTGTCTATGTAGAGGTAGTCGATGCTCCCCTTGATTACAACTTTTTGTTAGGAAGAAGTTGGTTTTATGCCATGAATTCCATCACTTCATCGGTGTTTCGATGTGTACAATTCCCTTATCAAGGTAAAATTGTAATTGTTGATCAGTTAGATTACTGCACCCCTGACACTCGCACTCTCGCCACCAAGAATATTCCTTTCTTGGGAGATAGTAAGATCACTTACGAAAGTGTCGGTGTGGGTATTTTAAAATACTCTTTTCTTATGGGCACTTTCCCTACACCACTTCCTCCCCCCTCGCAACATATTTCCACGATCAATATGATATCAACTATGGCATATCAATCTTACAAATCATTTGATCCTTGGGTTGTTTCTAGTCCTTTGGAATTTGATACACTAGGTGACACTATGCCACTTAGTCCTGCAGAGGCTTCATACAATGCCATCCAAACCACCTCTCCCTCGTTGGACGAACAACATCTATTGGCATCCAACACTTACTCATTGCGATCTTGGTTGGATTCCCTATCCTCTACTTTCGATTACATCCTACAAATTTTTCCATCAGACAAATCCATTATGGAAATGATTAGTATCGAAGAAGTACCTTGGGATGACAACCATCATCCTTCATCGTTTCTCCTTAGTCTGGATGAAATTGAAAAAGATATACATTCTTCTTTCCTGACGGTGTTGTCAACTCTCCACAATCTCCCAAACTCACCCAAGACACTACTTCTGAGGGGAATTTAGGCAACATCTCTTCTACGATCGCTATTGACATCTCGATCAATTATGGTATCGTGGAAAATGTTCATCTTGGTGCCACTTGTTCACCCGAGGAAGTGGAATATTATACCCCTTTGTTCAAATAATTTTGCGATGTCTTTGCTTGTAGTTACGAAGAAATTCTAGGGATTGATGCATTGATCATTGTGCATGAGATAAAAACTTACCCAGTTGTTAAAACTGCACGGAAAAAAATTCGCCCGGTTCATCCTAAGAAAACCACATACATAAAGGAAAAAGTTGGAAAACTTTTGAAGTCTGGTTTCATTTATCCTATCCCTTTGACATAATGTGTTTCTAACATTGTTCTGGTCGCTAACAAACAATGAACTATTTGTGTCTATGTCTATTATAGGGATCTCAATAAAGCTTGTCCAAAATACAATTACCCAACACCCTTTATCGATTAAATCATCGATAATTGCGCTGACAACGTTATATTTTCCTTCATGGATGGTTTCTTAGGGTGTAACCGGATCGATATTCTACCAGCTAATCAACATAAGACAACCTTCATCTTCCCTTGGGGGACGTTCACTTATTGGAAGCTACCTTTTGGTCTTAAAAACATTGGTTGTAACGCTCCCTGGCCACCAACCCCACTGGCCGGGCAAATGCTACTATGAAGAACAACATCATTCTCATACTTAATTAATAGCATGCATTTAAATCAAATTAAACACATTTAACTCAGAGTAAACACAAGATTACTGCTAACATAAATAATCCCTGGCATTAATAGTAATTCATATGCACAACAAAATACATGATACATATAAGCATCACAGGCATGCAAAACATAATATTAAGAATAAGCTGATACTTATCTTTGAAACCGTGGTAATTCCACCAACTACGTGTAGGCCTTCCATGAACCTCCCAGCCTTAGACCACGTTGCTCATCACTCTTAGCAGTAGGTCACCCCCGAGCTAGGACTAAGCTCCACCCAAGGCAAGGAATCCTAGTCTAGGCTGAGGTTACAGGGAAAACTGCACAAAATAATCGAAAGGATTCTTCCCAGGATGCATTCTTATGCCCACTACTAACAGACTCCCATTCCCCACATGCATGTTCTGCCCCAGAGTATACACCTTCACAAGCACAGTCCATCGGTGCTTCACCTCCCTCTCTGGGCCTCGGCAACAGGCCATATCAGGAATTCTCAGAGCTCTAAAGCTGGTGCTAGACTCTCTCTGGGAGAAAACCACTTCCCAACAGACTCTCTCACCTGGAGGGAGTTGCTCACAGGCATGACAACCTACTTCTTCTACCACACCCTTCGACTCAATTCCAACCGGGTGAGGGAAACTGCAACAACATCAAGCACTCAGTTGACGCCAGGATGACGACCACAATAGAAAACGGTCATAGTCCCACAAATGGCAACGACCAGACGCTAAAACACAACATGCTCAAGTGATTATCCGGGTGTCGGGTTCTACAGAAGACACAAATCATCTCATGTGTTACCGGCTACAGGATGCGTGACAAGAAATTATGTAGAGGTCGAGAATGGAGGCCAAACGCAGAGACCAGACGGAATTTACAGGAATACACTGAACAATCACAAAGGTCTCATGGTTTCGGTTTTCAGTGTTGTGTGTGATATGTCGAGCTCAGACTCAGAGGTCACACAGTTTAGACAACAAATGACAGAATGGACAACGAACCCACTCAGACGCAACCATCCCCAGAAAGAATGGGAAGCAAACCCCCAACATGACTTATTTCCTCGGTTAAATCACATGCACCTGGGTCGACACATGTCACCCATGAAGCTGCATGCATTCCATCAACATGCGTTCCTCCCCAGGAACTTAGGACAAAACATAGATTTCACATGGCTTTTTGGAATAATATTAAAATATTATTCCCAAGGACTTAAGCCCCTAGGCTCCACACTTAGTCTCTCTTTCCAACCTGCTAGCCCCCAATCCCTTACCCACTCTATGGAAGCTTAGTCCCCCATCACTCATTCATCATGGTTGGTCTGCACATAGCGGTGTTTATATTTTTTATTAATGTTCTGCATGATTACATATACAAAAGAAGGCTCTCGGCCTTAACACTTAGGCTCTCCGGCCTAATAACACATAAGCCCACCAGCTTATATAAACTTAGCTCACCAGCCTATAAAACAAAATTACAATTCATAATGCAATATTTATACTTCATAGACATGATTTAGAACAGGGCTCAACCTTGGGGACATTACAATCCCCTCCCCTTATTTTTGCACTATCCTCAGTGCAACTTTACACTGCATCTGCAAGATTTTCAAAATTTTCAAAAAGATGCGGGTACTCTACCCACATAACATCTTCATGCTCCCATGTCGCATCCTTAGGACCGTACTAGGTCCACTGGACCTTTACAAGCCCTATAGCTCGATTCTAGAGCTGCTTGTTTTTCCTGTCCAATATGTGCACATGATGCACTTGTAGGACACCTTCTTGTTCCACCTGAATCACATTCCAATCGATAAAATGATTAGCATATGGTATATATTTCTTAAGAAATGAAACATGAAACACATTATGTACAGTCATAGATGTAGGTAATGAAATCATATATGCAACTGGCCTAATCCTTTCCAGAATTTCAAATGGCCCACAAAATCTGGTTGCCAACTTGGCGCAACTTCCCAGCTTCAGGGAACTCCTGTTAGCTTTCACTTTCAGGAAAACATGATCACCCACTTTGAACTCTCTGTGGGTTTTGTTCTTATCAGCATAACTTTTCTGCCTGTCCTAGGCAGCTTTCAAATTCTGCTTAATTTTTATCATTTGATCCTCCATCTCCTTGAGAAACTTTGGCCCAACTACTGCTCTATCAGCTGGATTATCCCAGCTCACTGGAGTATTGCACTTTCTTCCATAAAGT
>SNQJ01S0110108.1:35276-51974 GCA_010110895.2 Picea sitchensis
CTATATAAAGAGGCCATTGGTATGCATGAAAAAGATAGAAGAAAGTGTATTGTTATGTCGTTTGTATAAGCATTGGAGAACCATTTCTCAAAGCATTATACTTACACTCATAGAAATAATTCTAATTGCATTGGACCTCTTCCATTTGAAGGGATTCTTGTATCTTTTTTTTGTAGGAAAATTCCCCTGCAGATAGGTGAATATCCTCTTGGATCCTAGACCCCTATTACCAAGACCAAACGATGCTAACATTGGACGCTAAAATACCTTTAAATGTAGTTAAACTAGTCAAATAGAAATGAGGAAGCAATTATGATGTACCTTTTCTCTAAAGCTTGTCCTCGCTTAGTCCAGGATGAACTTGATCTTCAAGCTCCTTAATGATATCTACCATCCAATAGACAACAAAGACAACACAGACTTCCTATTCTACCAAGATTAGTTTAAACTAAATTTTCAACAAAAGACAAGTATATGTAACAATACACAAACTTGAAGGAAATAGGCCAAGCATATATTAATGAGAAAATTAGAAGGAACTTACAATCTGTAGATGCAGTTGCATCAACCTCTCCAAGTCCTCCTTGTCCAACCCCTTGCTTGAAATATCCACGATCAGAATAACAATACTTTTTCCTGATTATTCCCCCCTTTTTACCATGATAATGCCTCATTTTATAGGCTTTGAGAGGCTCAACCACCTTAGTTATGTTTGGAATAATTTGAGGATATGACTCCATCAGTTGTCGAATCTCCCTTAGATGCATCCTAAAGATTGTATTCAAGCCAAACCAACTCAGATAATCTCTAGTTGTCTTTAGAGACAAGGGGGATTTCTTCCCATGATTCTCTCAACCAATCAACACCCCCTCAAAACTGGCAACAGAGCACTCCAACGTTCCCTACTAGATGGACAAGGAGCGTTAGCGCTCCTTTCATGTGAGTAGGGGAGCATTGATCTTCAAAAAGTTCATCAAGATGATCATTTCTCAGAGAAAAACATTTTTATTAGCTTGTCAAATGATGTGTTTTCCTCGTCCAACATTTCTTAGAGGAGGTATCAAGTGTTTCCATGGTATCCTATGCAATGCAACATATGAAAAACGAAAATGTGACATTTACGACACTTGCGACAAAAGTGCGACACTTGTGACACTTGCAACAATGATAATGTGACATTATCGAAGTGAGGAATTTATATGTGTAACATATTGCCCCCCAAAGTGAGAAGTCAAAAGATGGAATTTGATGACTGAAGCAATTTTTATATTTTCAAAGCAAGGATATGGAGTCAAAGAACTTGGTAGTAGCTACAAACAACCATAAAAAAATGTTATCATGCATTTCAAACTCAAGGCAGGCATACCTATTCTTGAGTAACAAAGAACTTCAGGTATGGCCACCAATAAATACACTGTGGATCCATGATGATATTGACTAAGGGTATAGCCACCAAGGATACAATGTGGATCTATACCTCCTTGCCATGAATTGATTGTAGCCACGAGAAATACATAATTGCGCTACGAGATAATAAAACATAGTCGCGGACCAATACAATGTGGATCTATGTGACAATATATATATATATATATATATATATATATCATCATGCTCAAAAGATCTCCTNAATCCTGACGTGGTACAAATCTATCCATGTGAATAGATGTTTTGATGTTGAACATGGTAGAAACCACTTGATTACTGGTTATTGAGGTAAACCATTAACAAGTGCGAGGAAAATCACCAATGATGTCAATGACTCCCAAAGTATCTTAGTACAATCCAACGAATGTGAATAAATGAGTTGAAGTCGAACATTTGTGGAATCATCCAATCAGAGGTCAATGATGTAAAACTATTGTCGGAGGTGAGGGGTCCTTCCATTGAGGCATGCAAGTCCCAAGGTACTAATTGTTTTCTAAGTCTAATCCTCGGATGATGTGTTGAAGTCGACAAGAAAATAATCATCGAAGCAGGCCTTGATGTATCCCCAATCATCGACACGAAACAATCATAGGAAAAACATGTAAGATGGTGATTCAAATGAGTATGGACTAACACAAGTATTGAAAATGGAAATTTGTGATGGTTGATTCTCAAGGCGGATACTTCCCTTAAACACTGAGTCATGACATGATTTAGCAGTATAAACATAACGTGGACCAAAACATAATGTAGCGGACGCTGTGACATTCATCCGGTGACCCAAAGGAGTGGAAAGAATCATAGGATTGGTTTAGTGCAGAGGTTTAGTGGATTATCCAAGTGTTCAAAATGTAGGTGGAAACAAGTGTCATTCTCAAGGGCAACTGCAAGAGTGACCTGTAACAATTCTAAAAGGTAACTTGACTTAATTTCTTCAATTTTTTCCCCCATCCAGATAGACAAGTACCTATTTTTTTTTTTACGAGCTTGAGGAGGATAACACATGCTCGATATAACTTACCTTCGGTAAGTCCCTCTTACTTTGTTTAACGAATTGAAAGAAGTAAGGGTTTAGTCCCATATAGGCCCTTAAATATATAGTTTTAGCGAGTCTAGAGAAGGAAAACTCGATGGTTTTTCATGTTTAGAGAGTCTGAAAAGAACTTAAACGTGACTCCAGGGTCATCCTTTTTCATGATTTTAGTCTCCGAAGTCCGAAAAAGAGATAAAATTCTACTCAGGAGACGCCCTTTCAAAACATTTTAAATTAGTGTGAAAGGAAGCAAGCTCACTCGATGATCTTTTCATATTTAGAAAGTCTGAAAAAAGATTAAAGATGACTCCAAGGGGTTATTTTTTTATGTAACCTTTACGACTCTAAAAAAGTGATAAAATTCTACTCGGTTACATTCTCATGTTTTTTCAAGCACGATAAAGAACAAATATTATGCTTGTCAGTGTCACAAGGTTGTCGAAAATATATTGCTTAAAAACCAACAAATATAGAAATTTATGGGCCCAAAGCATTAGTGACTCCTCAAAAAGATTAAAAAACCCCAAAAAAACTTTATATTAGTGAGAAATAGAAAAAATAAACCCTATCAAATAGTAAAATAGGTTAAGAATTTCATTTACCAATTGATTTTTACCAAATTATTCTAGCTTTGGAATTTTCCACCTTTGGAGAGTGATGTTCGAGTTGTGAGTAGGGGAGCTGCGGTCAATCATTTTTTATTCCTTCTGGACTAGGTTGGTCACCTTGCCTTTCCAGTCATTTTTTATTGTTTAAATTTGTGTTTTGGCTCATATTTTAGGGTGTTTTGGGCTCCTTGGGAAGCCCTAGGCATCGAACTAGATCGATGCTCCCTCAAAGGGATGAGGGGAGCATCGATCGAGATATTAGCACCCTAGTGCACATGCTTAGGGAGCACTAGCACTCTGTGGGCAGACTTAAGGGAGGGGATGGTGCATAACCAATTTTTTTTTTACATTTGGGTTTAAAATACACAATTTATTGCCATTAAAAGTTGACTAAAGATGTTTAATTGGTTTTATTTACAGATTACACGGATCATATAGGCATGATAGAGTGGAAAGAATGTGAACACGATTTCGATGATATTGCTTCTTTACAAATCCCTCAAGCAAGGGTGGCTTTGCAAAATTGTGGTCTACTCAAGTAATTTAAACTCTAGAATATGAGGAAAGAGGTACTATTACTTGAGTACCTAATCGATTTGTGGGATGATTTCAAATAGACTCGATATTGAGCTTGATGATGTGTACTTTTTGATAGGTCTCTCGAGGAGAGGGGCTCCTATCCTTTTGTCTGGACATCGGGAAACTCCTCATCCAATTGAGGCATATGTTGTTGAGCAATGTATACCAGAATCACGATTTTTCAGTGGGTGAATAATGATCAAAGATGTGAGTGATTTGGCACTTAGATCGATTCTATTCGCCATCACCAAATTGACGGGTAGTACAAGCGCTCATCTAGCTTTAGAATCCCATATGTAATATGATTTTGAATGTGTAGAACCTAGTTTATTTAATTGGAGCACAGGGTTCCTTCTGAATGTGAAGGAACAAATCACGAAGTGCAGGACAAGTAGGAAGAAGCACCTTGGATATGGCTCTTTCCTAGTTTCATTGTTTTTGGAGCAAGTCCCCCAGATGCAGCCACATGTTGCATTGATAGCACGACCTGTGACTAAGCAACAGATGGAGAGATGGACCAGTTTATCCCTGAGGGAATTCAATGGGATGCGTCAGGTATGAAACCAATCCTTGTTATGTATTTTTGTTTTTATATTTTATATTTTTTTTGATGTGTACAATGAGAGATCTAAAGATATTTTTGTTTCATCATGCAGGTAAAGATGCATCATGTCCAGTGGAGATGTAGACACTAGGGCATCGTGGAGATGCGCAGGTAGCAGTGGAGCATGAGGTTATCGTGGGAGGACTTCGGGAGGTCGAGAGGAACCTTCGCGGTTTGACCATGGGTGTCCCACCTCTCATGAGGTGAGACATGCCTCTCCATTTGTAGAGACATACAGTTGGAAATCCTAAAAGTCTGAACCACTTACTTCGACGAGTGGCTTGTGCAGTAGTGTGCTTCCCAGAGAATGACATGATACAAGAGGATGACTAGGATCCTCAACATATTTTGTAGTCTTTCATGATGATGTCATGGGCATGAAGGCCCAGATTTTTTTCCCTATTATGTACCTTTTGACGATTTGTTTTTAAAAAAAACTTTTTCTATCATGCATATATATATATATATATGTATATATTCAAGTTTTGTGGTGCCTATTTGATTTTGCAATTTATCTTATGTCATGATTTTGTGTACATGTGATTGATGTCTTTTACAAATATTTTATCTATGTGCAAGATACCGATCCAATATATAATTAGCTAATGAATTCGATGTTGTGATGAGTTCTCTCAGTATATGTCTATATTGTATAAATTCAGATGATATTTCGAGATGACGAACTCTTAGGTGGAGACGTAGTAAGACAATGTTGCAAATGGTGTAATATTGATTAAGCTGATAGACCACGAGCTGAGAGTCTAGGTTAATAATTAGATGAGTTATACCTATAGAGGAGGCTTCAGTTAAGATTCTGATGATGGCATGATATTCTACCACATTATTGGTTTTCGATCCTAGGAAAATTCCTCCCGAACTCAGCAACTCACGAGAGTGGTAAATGACCCAAGTTGAAGAAGCAATGTTCTGGGTGTGTCAGCTAGCACCATCTACAGAATCGAAAAAGATGGGAAAGGGAGATGTCATATGCGCATCAAACCACAAGACAAAGTATAAGAAGCTAAGAAAAAACTTGTACATGCAAGATAAAAGACACACCAATTCAAAAGTATATAGTACAATAGTGTACAAAGGACACATGTGAGATGTTATATGCATAGTACTTCTTGAGGTAAAGCCCATTTTAGGGATCACTGAGAGATATTACATCGTAGTTGACTAACTCGTAGGAACCTCTATGTAATACAAATTTTATGATATAAGGTCTATGCCACAAATTTTCTAACTTCCCTGTCCCCAACTTATCGTGGTCTTGGTCATAAACAAGGAATAAGTCTCCTTCTACAAAAGCACGAGGTTGAATGGATTTGTCATATTGAATCTTCATTCAATTTTGATATGTCTCATTAACAAGAACATCATCATGACATCAACTTGGTTAAATACATGAATCATTCCTCTTCAGCAGAGGTATGAGGCAAGATTTCCATTATGAGTTTCAATGAAGGGATCTCACACTCGATTGGTAACACTGGTTCTATGCCATATACCAACTATAATGGAGTGAATATAGTGAATCCAGTTGCAATTTTCACTGAAGTGCGGTAGGCCCAGAGTGCGGAGAAAAGTTGCAGTTGCCAAGAGGTTTTTTATTCCCCACCATGCGTTGAAGCATGTTCTTTAGGACTTTGTTGATAGCTTCAACTTGTCCATTTTCTTGAGTATAGCTGGGGGATGAGTTTTCATGGATAAAACCCAACTTGATATGCAACTCACTCATAATCTGGTTCTGAAAATGTGAGTCATGATCAATGACAATGGCTTGTGGGACACCAAAATGAGTGATGATGTGGTAAAAAACAAAAAGTGTTGTAGTACGACCATCGTTAATAAATTTAGGCATAGCCTCAACCCAATTAGTGAAATAATCAATGACAACGATAATATAAAAGTGCCCCCCGGTTGAGCTAGGATTACACTGCATAAAATCAATGCCCCATTTGGAAAAGGGGCCAACGGATACAATGGGATGCAGTGGATCAGGATGGGTACGTGCCTTTTTCTGAAAATCTTCATAGGGTGGGCATCGTTTGATAACTTCAATACAATATTTGAATATGGAGGGCCAAAAATAACCGACACGTAAGATTTTATGGGTTGTATCCATCCCAGAAAGAGACCTCCACAAGCTCCAAGGTGGCAGTCATTCAAAATGCATTCAACCTCATAGTGGGTTAAACAACGTCATAGGACTTTATTAATGTCATGACGGTACAAAGTGTCGTTGATAATAAGGCAACGTTTGGAATGATGGAAGATACGATGAAGTTCGTCACGTTGAATATCGGGCTGGAAACATTGGGTTTGAAGATAGAGAAGAATATCTCCATACCTAGGGTCTAAGGTGCTAATGAGGAATAAAGATTCATCGAGAAGAGAATCATTGGGCTCAGTATCTTCATTAGCATAGGGATTATCGCAGATTAGTTCCACAAAAACCAACAATTTTTTATCTTTTGATTTGGCAATGATGAGATCAAATTATTGAATAATAACGATCCATTTGGAATATTTTCCCCCAAGGAATTGATGTGTAAGGATATGGTACATGGGGTTTGAGTCCGCAATGACCATGGTAGTGTGTAACAGGATGTAGTGGAGAAATCTATGGACGACAATGACTATAGCCAAAGAAAACTTTTCAATGTGTGAATATTGGAGATTGGGACCAGATAGACTCTTTCTCAGATAGTAAATCACATGTTCGTCACCATTGGGATCCTATTGAACTAACACCATGGAAATAGTAGAATTAGAGGTAGCCAAATGAAGGATATAGTCTCGTGCATAATTTGGGGGGTGCAAGAGAGGCGTGCTTGTTAACACATGCTTAAGAGAATCAAAAGAACATTGAGAAGTGTCATCCCAGATGAAAGGAGTGTCTTTCTACAACAATCTCATAAATCCTTTAGTTAGTTCAGTGTAATTATAGATAAAACAACGAAGAAAATTTGATTTCCCTTGCAAAATTTGTAGTTGGGTCAGATTGTTGGGAGGGGGTAAAGAGAGAATAGATTTTACTTTTAAGGGATCCACCCTATTCCCATATTTGGAGATGGAGAATCTAAGGAGTCGACCTGATTCGACAACGAAGATGCATTTATGAGGGTTCAAATGAATATGGTAAAACTGACATCGAAGAAAAATGGCCTGTAAATGACCAATATGATCTCGTCGATTAGATGAATGAGTGGGTAAATCATCGAGGTAAGGTTCCACAATATGTTTGATATCGTGGAAAGCATATGACATGGCCTGCTAGAAAGTAGAACCAGTGTAATGTCCCCAAGGCCGATCCCTATTTTAAATCATGTCTATGAAGTATAAAGCTTGCATTATGAATTTTAATTATGTTTTATAGGATGGTGAGCCAAGTTTATATAAGTTGGTGGGCTTATTTGTTATTACGCCGGAGAGCCTAAGTGTTAAGGGCGGGAGCCTGCTTTTGTATATGTAATCATGCAGAACATTAATAAAAAATATAAACTTCGTTGCGTGCAAACTGACCACGGTGAATGAGTGATGGGGACTAAGATTCCACAGAGTGGGTAAGGTATTGGGGGCTAGAAGTTTGGAAAGAGAGGCTAAGTGTTGAGCCTAGGGGCTTAAGTCCTTGGGAATAATATTTTAATATTATTCCAAAAATCCATGTGAAATCTATGTTTTGTCCTAAGTTCTTGGGGAGGAACACATGCTAATGGAACACATGCAGCTTCATGGGCAACATGTGTCGACCCAGGTGCATGCGATTTAACCCAAGAAATGAGTCGTTTTGGGGGTTCGCTTCCCATTCTTTCCGGGGATGGTTGCATCTAAGTGGGTTTGTTCTCCATTATGTTGTTCATTGTCTAAACTGTGTGACCTCTACATCTGAGCTTGACATATCACACACAACACTGAAAACTGAAACCATGAGACCTCTATGATTGTCCGGTGTATTCCCATAAATTTTGTATGGTCTCTGTGTTTGGCCTCCATCCTCGACCTCTTCATAATTTCCTGTCACACATCCTGTAACCGGTAAACCATGAGCCGATTTGTGTCTTCTGTAGAACCCGACACCTGGATAATCACTTGAGCATGATTTGTTTTATCATCTGGTTGTTTCCATTTGCGGGATTATGCCTGTTTTTTGTTGTGGTCATCATCCTGGCGTCAATTGAGTGCTTGATGTTGTTGTGGTTTCCCTCACCTGGTTTGAATTGAGTCGAAGGGTGTGGTAGAAGAAACAGGTTGTCAGGCATGTGAGAAACTCCCTCTAGGTGAGAGAGTCTGCTAGGAAGTGGTTTTCTCCCAGAGAGAGTCTAGCACCAGCTTCAGAGCTCTGAGAATTCCTGATCCGGCCTGTTGTCGAGGCCCAGAGAGGGAGGTAAAGCACTGATGGACTATGTTTGTGAAGGTGTATACTCTGGGGAGGAACATGCATGTGGGGAATGAGAGTCTGTTAGTAGTGGGTGTAAGAAGGCATCTTGGGAAGAGTCCTTTCGGTTATTCTGTGTAGTTTTCCCTGTAACCTCAGCCTAGAATAGGATTCCTTGCCTTGGGTGGAGCTTAGTCCCAGCTCGAGGGTGACCTATTGCTGAGAGTGATGAGCACCGTGGTCTAAGGCTGGGAGGTTCGTGGAAGGCCTGCACATAGTTGGTGGAATTACCACGGTTTCAAAGATAAGTATCAGCTTATGCTTAATATTATGTTTTTCATGCCTGTGATGCTTATATATATCATGTATTCTGTTGTGCATATGAATTACTGCTAATGCCAGGGATTATTTATGTTAGCAGTAATCTTTTGTTTACTCTGAGTTAAATGTGTTTAATTTGATTTAAATGCATGTTATTAATTAAGTATGAGAATGATGTTGTTCCACACAGTAGCATTTGCCCGACCAGTGGGGTTGATGGCCAGGGAGCATTACAGTTTGGTATCAGAGCCTAGTTTCAACGCTGAGCCTGGATGGGCCAGATAAGTGGTCTTTTGACCGAGGTTTTGAGAATAAATTGTGTCTAGAGGACTAATTTCAGACCTCAAAATGTTTCTGAGTGTCAACGAACTACTTGACTGTGTTACAAATCTCAGGAGGTGTAGCGATATTATAAAATTGTAGTCGGTGTGGTATATGGCCATGGGGAGAGAGAGAACTCCACACCAGAAGTGTTGGAGCCATAGGATTTGTTCAAGAGGAAAGGAGAACCCTCACAACCATCAGATCTAGAGAACGTGCACAAGGTTTAAAACCCTTTGGAGTTGCACAGGAGTGTGGAAATCGCGATACATGAAATCTCGAATTTGTCGGGACCGTCCATCGGAAAGGACGCGTGGAGGGCGATCAACCTTTCACTGAATTGTGACTTGAAATGGTCTAAGGGTGAGTTCGTGAGAATTCACGAAATGAGAATTCACGATTGGATCACAACCGAAGATTTGGAGTCGCTGCATCGTGAACTCCTGGTTCACGAAACTCCGAAAAGATCTGGACCATTAGATCTGAATCACCGAGGATCGTTGAATCTCGTAAAATAACTCGTGTATCGGAAGTTTGGGAGTCGAGAGTTGGAGAGGGAAGCGATTGTGAGAACCTCTAGGACCAAAACCCGAAACCCCGAAAGTTTCAAAATGATCTACACCATAGATCGGAAGTATAAGGCTTGACTGTTAGATCAAGCAAAAGGTAAGTCCCGATTACACGATTTCGGTTATCGGGGAAAAATAGAGTGAGCTTAGGCACAGAACCCTGAAACCTTGAAACCATGAAATGCCGAAAGGATCTACGCCATAGATATGAGAGAGGTCTAACCATTGTATTTCACTTGGAATGGATGTGGACACATGCGTGTGTACCACGTGCCAGTGGGTTAAAAAGAAAAGTGAGCATGGTGGGACCTGAGGATGTCATTGAAGGTGACGTGGACCCTCCTGAACGTGCCACGTGCCATCATGGTTGTGGGCGACAATTGTGCTATGTGGGATCAGAGGGTAAAGTAAATCGGGATTTCAGAAGTCGGGAGTTGGAGAAGGAAGCGAGTGTGAGAACCTCCAAGACCAAAACCCTGAAAATCGAAACCCCGAAGCCCCGAAATCCCAAAACCCGAAGTTTCATTTGGAGAGCCTTGTAGCACCTAGCAATATAGTGTTTGATCATGGCCCATGGATGCATGGGTTGGGGACTAAAAAAATAGGGGCTATTACCGAAAATTGCAGAGCCAAATAGAGCTCAGAAAATTTGTGGAATCGAAACGTTTTCTTATTCGCGTTGGTTTATGAATGTTCTAGTTGTATTAAGGGTTTAAAGCCCGACAAAATTCGGTTGAATGCACGTTGTGTGTGTAGAGTTCAACGAGTGTCAGGACATTCGTGAATCGACGTCGAGTATAGAAATGGAAGAGGTGTTTATTTCCTCCAATTCAGAGAACGAAAGAGAAGGAAGGGATTCCAACTTGGGAGTCGAAGGATCGAACTCCAATGGGCACAGAAGAAAATTGGATAAGGAAGGGCATATGATGAAAATCATTGAAATATTGTAGAAATATGCCTAGGCTCTTCGAGCTGATAGCCAAAAGCTCATGAAATTTAGGGATAGGCAAGGTCAATTCAACTTAAGGATGTTGAAGAGTCTAGAAAGAATAGAAAAGAAATTGGAAAAGGAGAGTGACTGAAGAAAGATAGAGAGTCGCAGGACCCCTGAGAGGAAAAGCAGATCAAGGAGTGTCAGCAAACATCGTTGTCACTCCCCAAAGAATTCCAGTAGGGAAGCACATAGTAGTTCAAGCCCATCTCCTACCAAAAAGCACAGGAGATCTGGGATGGATGAATTGAAAGGGGAGATGAATAAGATTAAGCCTCCTATGTTTGATGGAGAACATAAGAAGGAGGAAGATGCTGAAACATGGTTGCTTGGCATGAGGAAATATTTCCAACTGCAAAATTATTCTTCTCATGCAGAAGGAAGAATTGTGATGTATCAACTAAAAGGAAAAGCATCCATGTGGTGGGATCATCTTGTGTAGGTGCAACACGTTAGAGAGAAATATATCACATGGAAGGAATTCAAGAGGTATTTCGAGAGGAAATACCTGACTAAAAGATACTATGACAAAAAGATGAAGGAGTTCTTCGAACTCAAGCTGGGCAACATGACCATTGATGAATATAGACAAAGGTTTTTGGAATTATTGAAGTATGTTCCATTCATCAAAGATGAGGCTCTCAAGATTCAGAGGTATATGAGTGGAATGCCACCTCCCATTGGTGACAAGATTCAGTATGATGATCCTAAGACTATGGAAGAAACAATAAGAAGAGAAAAATGCTTAAATGAACAGCAAAGAGAAAATCCTACCTTTCGGAAGGCTTGGGTTGACAAGAAGAAGTTTAAGAAAGAACAAAGGAAGAAGGGAAACAAACATTCCCTTTTCAGAAATAGTCCTCAAGGACATCCATCGTTTAGAGAGCCGAGAATGGCTGAAGTGGGAGAACAAAGGTTGAGACAGATGCCCATTCAGTGTTGGGGCTATAAAGAGAACCACAAGTACAAAGATTATCCCCATAAAAATGGCAAAGCAAGAGTTGTCCATAATGTTCAACAAGCTGAAATAGTGGAGGGCATGGGCAGTAGAATTCCAAGGATCTATGCGGCCCTGGACAACAAGCAAGCTAAATTTCAGGCACACATGATTGAAGTGGAAGGTATGATTAACAACCAACCATTTATTATTTTAATTGATTCAGGGGCTAGCCATAGTTATATAGACCCTAGAGTGGTGGAAATTTTTCATTTATCAAGAAGCAAACATGAAAAGTCTTGGTTAGTGCAGTTGGCTACATGAACCAAGAGGAAAGTCACTGAGTTGGTTAAGTCATGTCCTGTGGACATGAAGGGATTGAGCACGAAGGATGAATTGAATATTCTACCTTTAGGCTCTTATGATTGTTTAATTGGGATGGACTGGTTGGACTAGCACCATGCCCTCCTGGAATATTGTAACAAGGAATTTACATGCCTAGATGAGAAGGGGAATCGAAAAATAGTCCAAGGAATTCCTAGAGCTGTGGTTGTTAGATAAATCTCAGCAACACAGCTGAAGAAGTGCTACATAAAAGGATGTCAATTGTTTGCAGCCCGTGTGGAGGAAGCATCTAGAGATGAAGTTACAAATATTGGAGACCATGAGGTACTTAAAGAGTTTGAAGATGTATTTCAAGAGGTACCCAGACTACCTCCGAAGAGAGATATCGATTTCTCTATAAATTTGATGCATGGAGCAACTCCAGTGTCGAAAGCTCCTTATAAAATGAGTACACCAGAGCTGAAAGAGTTGCAATTGCAGCTTGAAGAGCTTCTAAAGAAGGGGTACATTCTCCCAATCATGTCACCTTGGGGTACCCTGGTCCTGTTCGTGAAGAAGAAGGATGGGACATTGAGGCTGTGCATCGATTTCAGACAGTTGAACAAAGTAACTGTCAAGAATAAGTATCCTTTGTCGAGGATCGACGATCTTTTCGATCAGTTGAAAGGTGTGAAAATATTTTCGAAGATAGATCTAAGATCGGGATATCACCAACTAAGAATAAAATATGAAGACATCAACAAGACCGCCTTTAGAACAAGGTACGGTCATTACGAGTTCACAATGGTACCGTTTGGGCTGTCGAACGCACCTACTGTTTTTATGTGCTTGATGAATGGTGTATTCAGGGACTATCTAGACAAGTTTGTCATAGTATTCCTGGATGAAATTTTGGTGCATTCCAAGTCAGAGGAAGAGCATGAACAACACCTGAGGATGGTGTTGCAAGTGTTGAGAGAACACCAGTTGTATGCCAAGTTGAGAAAATGCTCGTTTTATCAAAGGCAGATCCATTACTTGGGGCACATTATTTCATAAGAAGGGATCGTCGTGGATCCTGAGAAGGTTGAGGCCATCAGAGAATGGTTAGCGCCAAGGAATGTGGCAGAAGTTATATCCTTTATGGGTCTAGCGGGCTATTACAGAAGGTTTATCGTAGGGTTCTCAAAGATAGCTCACCCTATCACTTCCTTGCAAAGGAAGGAGAAAAAATTTCAGTGGAATGAAGAGTGTGAGAAAAGTTTCCAGTGATTGAAGCAGTTGTTAACCAGTGCTCCAATCCTGAGGATTGCAGATCCAAATGTAGATTTCATAGTATGCATTGATGCATGCAAAGAAGGGTTAGGAGGAGTTCTTAGTCAAAATGGATTTGTAATCTATTATGAGTCCAAGAAGCTGAAAGAGCACGAAAAGAATTACGCCACTCACGATTTGGAGTTGGCAGCAATCGTTCACGCTCTGAGGAAATGGAGGCATTACCTCATGGGAAGGAGGTTTGAACTCAGAACTGACCATAATGGTTTGAAATATTTGTTTGATCAACCAACCTTAAATGCTAGACAAAGTAGGTGGCTGGAATTTTTGTGTGAGTACGACTTTGAGATCAAGCATATCAAAGAAAAGGAGAATAAAGTGGTTGATGCACTTAGCAGGAGGGTGCATGAATTACATTCTACAACCATTAGCATGTATCAGACTCATATTAAAATCAGAATTCTGGAGGATGCAAATGTAGATCTGCAGTACAGAGAATTGGTAGCCAAACTACAACAGGGTAAGATGCCACAAAAGATGGAAATTTATAAATTGGAAACATATGGAATATTGTTGTACAAGAACAATTTTTTTGTAACCAATGTCCAGTGATTGAAACAAATGATTTTACAGGAGATGCATAATCTGCCTTATGTAGGGCACCCTGGATATCAGAAAACAGTAGCAGTGGTCAAGAGCCATTACTTTTGGCCGGGTATGAAGAGAGAGATCGTTGAATACATTGTCAGATGTATGGAGTGCCAAAAAGTTAAAGCTGAGCATAGGCNCTGGAACAACCAAGCTGCATGATTCGATCATGGTAGTGGTGGACAAGATTACAAAAGCTGCCCATTTTATTCCACTGAAAACTACTCACAAGGCAGAAGATGTTGTTGATATTTTACTAAAGGAAGTGGAACGATTGCACGGAATTCCTAAAATGATTGTGTTTTACAAAGACCCGAAATTCACCTCGAATTTTTGGAAAGGATTGTTCAAAGGATTCAGAATGAATATGAACTTTAGGACAAATTATCATCCTGATTCTGATGGATAGACAGAGAGGGTGAACAGAGTAATAGAAGACATACTGAGAATGTATGTGATGGACAAACCATCAAGATGGGAAGACTACCTGCACTTGGTATAATTTTCCTACAACAATGGGTATCATGCATCGTTGAATATGATCCCATTTGAAGCACTTTATGGAAGAAAGTGCAATACTCCAGTGAGCTGGGATAATCCAGCTGATAGAGCAGTAGTTGGGCCAAAGTTGCTCAAGGAGATGGAGGACCAAATGATAAAAATTAAGCAGAATTTGAAAGTTTCCCAGGACAGGCATAAAATTTATGCTGATAAGAATAGAACCCATAGAGAGTTGAAAGTGGGTGATCATGTTTTCATGAAAGTGAAATCTAACAGGAGTTCGCTGAAGCTAGGAAGTTGCGCCAAGTTGGCAACCAGATTTTGTGGGCCATTTGAAATCCTGGAAAGGATTGGGCCAGTTGCATATATGCTTGCATTACCTACATCTATGACTGTACATAATGTGTTTCATGTTTCATTACTTAATAAATATATACCAGATGCTAATCATTTTATTGATTGGAATGTGATTCAGGTGGAACAAGAAGGTGTCCTACAAGTGCATCCTGTGCACATATTGGACAGGAAAAACAAGCAACTCCGGAATCGATCTATAGGTATTGTAAAGGTCCAGTGGACCTGGTACGTTCCTAAGGATGCGACATGGGAGCATGAAGATGTTATGTGGGCAGAGTACCCGCATCTTTTTGAAAATTTTGAAAATCTTGCAGATGCAGTGTAAAGTTGCACTAAGGACAGTGCAAAAATAAGGGGAGGGGATTGTAATGTCCACAAGGTCGAGCCTTGTTGTAAATAATGTTTATGAAGTATAAATATTTCATTATGAATTGTGATTGTGTTTTATAGGCTGGTGAGCTAAGTTTATATAAGCTGGTGGGATTATGTGTTATTAGGCCGGAGAGCCTAAGTGTTAAGGCCGAGAGCCTTCTTTTGTATATGTAATCATGCAAAACATTAATAAAAAATATAAACACCGCTGCGTGCAGACCAACCATGATGAATGAGTGATGGGGGACTAAGCTTCCATAGAGTGGATAAGGGATTGGGGGCTGACAGGTTGGAAAGAGAGACTAAGTGTGGAGCCTAGGGGCTTAAGTCCTTGGGAATAATATTTTAATATTATTCCAAAAAGCCATGTGAAATATATGTTTTGTCCTAAGTTCCTGGGGAGGAACGCATGTTGATGGAATGCATGCAGCTTCATGGGCGACATGTGTCGACCCAGGCGCATGTGATTTAACCGAGGAAATAAGCCCTGTTGGGGGTTTGCATCCCATTCTTTCCGGGGATGGTTGCGTCTAAGTGGGTTCATTCTCCATTCTATCATTTTTTGTCTAAACTGTGTGACCTCTGAGTCTGAGCTCGACATATCACACAAAACACTGAAAACCGAAACCATGAGACCTTTGTGGTTGTTCGGTGTATTCCCATAAATTCTGTCTGGTCTCTGCCTTTGGCCTCCATCCTCGACCTCTACATAATTTCTTGTCATGCATCTTGTAACTGGTAAAACATGAGACAATTTGTGTCTTATGTAGAACCCAACACCTGGATAATCACTTGAGCGTGTTGTGTTTTAGCGTCTAGTAGTTGCCATTTGAGGGACTATGCATGTTTTCTATTGTGGTCGTCATCCTGGCGTCAACTGAGTGCTTGATGTTGTTGCAGTTTCCCTCACCTGGTTGGAATTGAGTCGAAGGGTGTGGTAGAATAAGTAGGTTGTCAGGCCTGTGAGCAACTCCCTCCAGGTGAGAGATTCTGTTGGGAAGTGGTTTTCTCCCAGAGAGATTCTAGCACCAGCTTCAGAGCTCTGAGAATTCCTGATCTGGCCTGTTGCCGAGGCCTAGAGAGGGAGGTGAAGCACCGATGGACTATCATTGTGAAGGTGTATACTCCAGGGTGGAACATGCATGTGGGGAATGGGAGTCTATTAGTAGTGGGCATAAGAAGGCATCCTGGGAAGAATCCTTTCGGTTATTTTGTGCAGTTTTCCCTGTAACCTCAGCATAGACTAGGATTCCTTGCCTTGGGTGGAGCTTAGTCCTAGCTCGGGGGTGACCTACTGCTAAGAGTGATGAGAAGCGTGGTCTAAGGCTGGGAGGTTCATGGAAGGCCTGCACGTAGTTGGTGGAATTACCACGGTTTCAAAGATAAGTATCAGCTTATGCTTAATATTATGTTTTGCATGCCTGTGATGCTTATATGTATCATGTATTC
>SNQJ01S0110109.1:8122-23768 GCA_010110895.2 Picea sitchensis
TACAAAGCTAGGATCCCTTGTAAAAGGTACATTTGGTGAGAATCCTTTTTGTGGATCAATGGAGAGATTCTTGTGAATATCTTTTGAAGTATTGATGGAGAGATTCTTGTGAGAGAATCTTATTGGTATGGATCTCTTGAGCATGATTGAAGATCTATTATGAGGAAGAGAGTGAGAGGAGGATCTCATGGATGCATCCATGTTTCGGCAATGTCGGAGATCTTGACGGCAAAAGTTTTGGATTCACAGAAAACCCTATTTTTTGATGCCCATGCGGGCTCTCTGTGTATAGGGTGTGTGTGCATGCGGGCTGGCTGTGTACAGGGAGTGTGGAGTAGATAAAATCATGGAGATTTTTGTTTGAGTTGGTACCAAGCTACTGGATGATGAGGCAAGTTCCAGATCTTCATTCTATGGCCTTAGATCTCTCACTAAGACATTGGTATGGTTACATTATTCTCTTGATAGATGCTATTGTTTGATATGTTGTGAATGGTTAGGAAATTCTTGGTATGGCTTCTATGATGTGGCTCAACATGGTTGATTTGGTGGATGGAGTGAGGAGCACTCTTGTGATTTAGTAGTGACATGATTTCTATGGTATACTAGTTATTTATACATGATTGAGATAGCATTCATATTGATTTATTGTGGAACATGAGCAAGCTATTGGAGAGCTTGGATATGTTGTGACTAGCTGTGGGTCAGTTTGGATAGTGGAAGACAGAAGAGAAAGTGATTGCAGGTTGCAGAGGATCTGAGAATGTGAAGCAAAGAAAAACCCTAAGTTGCTCAAGAGCATATGCTTGTTACATTATACATTGGGTGTGTTCACACATGGGTTGTAGTGAGCCAGAGCGCGTGCACACGCGGGCTACACTACTGACAGGTCGCGTACCTATTGACAGATTGATATCTATTGAGGATTGTTGCCTCATCTCAGTTGGTGCTGAGAATGTAAGATGAGTCTTGCATATAGAGCTGGTGCTCTTGTAGAGTTGTACTCTATTCAGTTATTGCTGATAAACCCAAGGATTGTAGTCCATNTACAAGAGCACCAGCTCTTGTAGAGTTGTACTCTATTCAGTTATTGCTGATAAACCCAAGGATTGTAGTCCATAATAAAAATAAAATTGTACATACATCTTGTGTTCTTTGTGTTCATTGTCATGATGACTTGTTGATGATATATTGCTGATATATGTTGTTGATATGTGCCTACATCTAACTGGTTATAAATGACAACAATTGGTAATGAATAAATGTTGAATGCTAATTGATGAGGTTTGTGCAAGAGGGAAGTTTTGGGAAAAAGAGACCCACACTCATTAACCCTCCACTCTAAGTGTGGTAAGTGTGTCCAACAATTTATCCTTGGGTTCTGTAATGGTTTCTTGGAGTAGAAAGAAACAATATTTTGTTTCTTTTTCATCTATAAAGGCTTAGTATATTGTTGCGTCTACTGGAAGCCGTGAATCAATATGGCTTAAGAAATTACTTCTTGATATTGGAGTAATGGAGATGAGTCCTACTCTTATCTTGTGTGATAATCAGTCTTTCATAAAATTGAGTAACCATCTAGTGTTTCATGACAAGTCAAAACACATTGATACCATATATCATTATATTAGAGACCTCATCCATAAGAATATCTACATGGAATACTTCTGTATAGAAGACATTGTATCCGATATTTTCACCAAGGATCTACCTAAACCAAAGTTTGAAGCTTGCAAATCTAGACTTGGATTGGTTGTACCTAACACTATTGTTAAGAGGGAGTGTTAGAACATGTGAGAGTATTTCTAGAAGGTTCTAGTGTGTTTTTATTTATCTTATAGTCGAGATTTATTTCTTTACATAGAATTGGTTATTGGTATTTTTTGGAGTTTGTTGGATCTTTGAGATCCACTCTTAGTTTAAGGGATTGTAATCAGATAGTGTTTCTATATTAGATTAGATTGTGTTTCTATTTAAACTACTCGATAGGAATGAAATTTCCAAGAGAATTGGAGTGTGTGTTTACTCTGCAGTTAATTTACAAGTAATTTCGTGTGGTCTATTGTAATTTTATTTTTTCTATTTAAACCATAGAAGAAACAGAAGCTATGAGTGAATGATTATTATCACTCTGTCATAACATGTAGCCTAAATAAAAAAATCATTAACATATTAAACTTGTGCATAGTTTAAAATTAAGGAAGAAGCATGCTTAATTATTTTTAGTATCCATGCCTTTAAAAGTTGAAGTAGAGTTGGAAAGATCATGACATTTTTCAAAACAATTTGTCATTTTAAAATATTACCAACAAATTTGTTTTTTTAACAATATTGTTTGCATCCTTATGTGAATGATGAATATCATTAAGAGCCAAGAAATAAACCATATGTTATTTTATTTTCATACTATAAGGGATAAGGAAAACACTATCCAAGCATTTGTGTCCTAGAACTAGGGTCCAGTTGGCATCACATTTACATGAATCATGTCAACAGATTATGAATATCAGGGGTTAATAGATATTTTACCTTATAAGTAATATCCTCCAATACTACTCTCCCATACCTATTGTTTAACCTATTCTTCCCTGAAAATGAAAATTAAAATCGCATAAGCTAATTGTTCAAAGATACAAGAAGACAAGCAAATTCTTAACATGAAGACATAAAAATTCTAACAAGAAGACAAACAAATTATGCAATAACAAGAACACAAACAAATTGTTAAAATATAGCACTTAATTTTACAACAAAAATTTAATATAATAGTTATGTAATAACAACAAGACAAACAAAATCTTAAAATAGGTGCATGTTGGTGACATTGGTAGAGGGGCCAAACCTTCAACCCCTACAATAGAGTGCAACTGGGAGAGGGCACATGGAAAAATTAGTCATTCATCCGAGACTCATAGATGCTTGAGTTGCAGGGAAAAATTGTTATGGGATGATGGAGGCCAATGGGCATCAAAATTTCATGGAGGAGGTTAGTATATTAACCATCTCTACATTCTTCATGATTACACACATACACACACACACACAATATTCAATCCATTTATTTCCATATCTTATTGTATGATGTTTTTTAATTTCTACACCCCTTTAGCAGAACCTCTATGTTGGTAGAGGCATTAGTGTCAGTCTCCACCATGGATGCAACAATAGACGAATCTTGTTCATTCGATGTACCACATACAAAGGTATGTGTCACATTTGATAAATTCACCATAGTGATTTTTTCATTTTCTCGCATCCTCAAATATAATGTTCTTGTGTTTATACATGTTGTTGTACCATATGGTGATGATCCATTTCCACCTAGGATGGAAAAGTCACCACCTTCATAGTTAGCATGTGTTGAATTAAATCTTATTTAAATTTGAATTTTGTTATATTTTTTTGGTTGAATTTTACTTTTTGTTACTAATAAAAATATTATAAATATGTTTGTAGGTTGCTTCATCCATTGTTGGGTCATATATACCACCACCATTTCATTCACCACCACTACCTACATTCCACCCATCACTTTTATCTAGGTACAGGGCTAGTCCAGTCCGTGGGTACCCTGCCTCGGCTCTTGGGATACATATTTCCATCCCAAGGGTATTACCATACCTTGTACAACCATTCAGGGTTTATCACTACTCATACCCACCATCTTTCATATCCCATCCATTCATAATGGTTGCACCTGTAGGCCACCCATCCCCACCACCTTTTCCATCACATTCATCTACGGTGGATGCACCTGTATGCCACCCAACCCCACAACCTTTTCCATATGTGTCATCCATTGAGGCTACCATAATAGACGTTGCCTTGAAGCAGGTTGTACACTTGAGTGATCCACTTGCTAGCGACTCTCCACCATTTCCCAAGTTATTCACGATGAGATAATTTGTTGATGATCAATTTTTATGTATCATGAATGGAATTGATTTTATGCATTTTTGTTTAAATTTCATGATTTGATCCTTGTAACTGATGCAAGGTGGAATCATTGAGATATTAGGTTCATGGAGGAGGTTAACACCTTCATGTTTGTAAGTATCATCTGCAGTGAGTTGTATTAGGTTGAATTACAAAGTATAATTTTGTAAGTTTGTTAATTCATTATTGAAAAATATTTAAGAATGGCGTTTCTTTGTCCAGTCTCCGGAGCGATGAACCATGCCTAGGTGAAAAACCACTCGAGGTGCTTCCTTGATTAAGTGAAGAAAGATAAATTTTCAATATGCTCCTTATAGTTACAAGGGTGGAAAATGGTCAATGAGTGACCAATGACTTCCATTTTGTACCTAGGCCACTCTATGGCACTTTTCCTTGTTAGGGAACTTGTCGTCATTTTGTATATTGGGCACGCTTTTTATGAATTACATTGTTTGTTCATTTGATGTTGATGAATGTATGGTCCTTAACTAGATTTGGGTAAATGTGTGGCTCTTTAGTTTCTAGTTACAATCATGTGGAATATATAGAATACAAACCATTGATATTATCAATTCTTCTTGCTCCCTTATTATATCACTAAAACCACTCAAATCAATATCTTGTAAAATTCAAGGTTAAATATATCAAACTTAGGTATATGCATGTGCCCAAATTATTAAAATCATATGATACAAATGAAACATAGATATAAGTGAGTCTTACTACAAGGGCTATGGGAGAACTTGATGAACTTGTAAATATTTCAAAGAAAAATTTAAGGGCTAAAATTTTCCATTTGGATATTTTTCCACTTAATGTATTAAAGAAAAAACACTATTCACCAATTTCCATTTTCTTCAAAAGTGTTAATGCCAAAAAACCATTTCAACCATAACGTACTAATGGAAACCTATATGGATGAATTTGCATCTTAATATGGTCATAATAATGTTGAAAATTACATCTAACAAACTTTATTATAATGATACAAGAAAATGATGTATTTTTCCCTTTTCCCTTTTCCTCTTAATCGTGGCATGTTTCAAAACCACACTACATTGGGTATTGTGACACCTACTTGACCTTTTCTTGTGTTACCTTGCCTTTCCTTGTATTTTCTTGACTCAACTTTCCATGTCTATCATTTCCTTGCTTTATTTCTTGCCTTGCCTTGTCTTTCCTTGCCATGCCATACCTTGCCTTTCCATGTATTTCCTTGTCTTTCATTTCCATGTCTTTCCTTTACTTGATTTATTTCTTGCCTTGTCTTTTATTTCCTTGCCATTCCTTTCCTTGCCATGCCATACCTTTCCTTTCCATGTCTTTCCCTGTCTTTCCTTCCCATGTCTTTCCTTTCCTTGCCTTGTATTTACTTGGCTTACCTTGGATTTACTTAACATGTCTATCCTTTCCTTTCCTTGACATGCCTTTCCTTTCCTTTTCTTGTGCCTTTCTTTTTCTCTCCTTTCCATACCTTGCCTTACCATGCCATGCCATGTCCTTCCTTTCCTTTCTTTGCATTGTTTTTCCATGCCATGAATTTCTTTACCTTTCCTTGCCTTGTCTTTCCTTGTCATTCCTTGCCTTGCCTTGCCTTGCCTTGTCTTCTCTTGTCTTGCCTTGCCTTGAATTTACTTGTCATATCTTTCCTTTCCATGTTTTTCCTTGCCATGTCTTTTCTTTCCTTGTCATGCCGTGTCACATGTCTTTCCTTGCCATGTCTTTCCATGTCTTTCCATGCCTTGCCTTTCCTTACCTTTCCTTTCCTTGCCTTGTATTTCCTTTCCTTTACTTGTGTTGTCTTGCCACACCTTTCATTTTCATGTCTTTCCTTCCCTTCCCTTGTCTTGCCATGTCTTTCCATGCCTTGCCTTACCTTTCCTTGCTTTGCCTTGTATTTCCATGCCTTGTCTTTCCTTTCCTTCCATTGCCTTGTATTTCAATGCCTTGTCTTACCATGCCTTTCCTTTAATTTCCTTTCCATGCCTTGTCTTTCCTTTCCTTCCATTGCCTTGTATTTCCATGCCTTGTCTTACCATGCCTTTCCTTTAATTTACTTTCCTTTCCATGCCTTGGCTTGCAATGTCTTGCCTTACCTTTCCATGTTTTTCCATGCCTTTCCTTACCTTTTATTTTTTCGTTCCATGTCTTTCCTTTCCTTTTCTTTCCATTTCTAGGTCTAGGTATTTCCATTTCTTTCTATGCCTTTCCTTGCCATGTATAGCCCTTCCTTTCCTTTCCTTTCCATGTCTAGACTTTCCTTGCCATGTCTAGTCTTTCATTGCCTTGCCTTGTGTTGTGCTCCCACAACTATGTTGGCTTTATTGATTGTGTGTTGTAATTGATGGAAACATGAATCAAACATGGATAGAAATCAAACATGGACAAACAAAAAATAACAAGGATATGCTTGATGAGTGGTATCAAAGGATAAACTATAATTTATGACAATGTTGTCATTGAATGATAATGGTGACATGGAAATGTGAATGATGATGTGGTAGTATATGAGCATGGCACGTGTCACTATAAAGTGATTCCACATGTCAAATGGATTTGGATGTTTTAGAAGCTGAAATGGTTGATTCGTGGTGTCCACATGTCAATACGATAGAGTGACACATGTCTCTAGATAATGACATCATATGATAAACCATTTTGAGAAGATGCATGGAGATATATACAACTATATTTATCTCGCACAAATCAAATAAATGATCGTGATTATTCCATGCAATGATATAGTAAGGAAACTTAATGGTTTGACTAAAGTCTAAACTATGAGGCAGACACAAAGTATTTGTATAGTTCTGTTAAATGTATTCTCTGGTCCGTTAGAGATCTTGCATGAAAAGAAGGATTCGATACTTGTTGAAAATGTGCGATGGAAAATATGGATGCACAAGTATTATGAAACACAATTGACAACTATTTGAAGTTCGATGAGTTAGCAGGAGGTTTTTTGGAACCAACAAACTAACGAGAGTTTAGATAGAGACCAAAGAGAGACAATTCTGAAGATTTTAATTAAAGTAGTGTCCAAGGAAGTAACTAAGTAAGATAATTCATAATATCTTATATGAGGAAGGATTACATAATGATATAATAAAATCATAGGAAGAGGAAGATCACATTGAGGCATAAGTGATTCAGAACATCTTAATTGAAGCATATTCTAAAGAAGAGACAGAGGAAGAGTCACATGTAGAAGTGAATTAGAAGACACTCAGTTTATTCAATCTAAGGAAGAGGTTAAGGAGAGACAAGTAAGAATATTTTAATTGAAGAAGGCAATGAAGGGATATGCTATGTTAATGTTGATAAGGTTGATGACAAGGAAGGAACAAAAGAATTCCCCTTCACAAGTTATGATGGTGAGAATGTCAATGGTGGATGTTTGGTGAGGAAGCAGCGATACCATCAAGTCACAAGTTGAGTCGATTCAAACAACAATGAGGTCGACTGTATGGAAGTCGATTCAATGAAGCTCGAAGACAAGTCGATCGACTAAAGATAAGTCATCTGACAAGTTGAGTCAAAGACAATTTGATCGACTACGAGACGAGTCAAAGACAAGTAAATTGATTGCAAGCGTGCATATTGATGGAAGTTGGAAAATATGGACGAAGATGTTTTGAAAAAGAACGACGAGAATTGAATTATAAAAAGTGAAGTAAGATTAGATGATTCTAATACAGTTCGTGACCATATGAAGACAGGTACCTAGTGAAAGGATTTTGAGTACCTGAATGCAAGAATCGATGATAAAGGCTAGATACAGTCTATAATGGAGGTCAAAGAAACTAGAGGATAGAATCGAAGGAATTGCAGAGGAAGCTAATTCACTACAGAAGAATCTATAGAGAAGGATCAAGAAGGAATTCACACAAATTGGTTGAGGATCGAAATAAGGATTTGATCCATAAATGTGATCAAATGGAAGAGAGATTGATATAGAAAAGAAGGGTGGACGTGAAAGATACAGTATGATAAATTGAATTAAATATTAATGGAGAATATTAATATAAATATAAATGGATTAAATATTAATGGAGAATATTAATATTAATATATGGAGATCAAATATTAATGGAGAATATTAATATTAAAATATGGAGTATAAATACAAAAAAGGAAAAAGTTAAATGGAAACGAAGTTTTAAGTAAAAAATAAATATGAAAGTAAAATAATTTAATATTAATATTAAAATATCGAGTATAAATACAAAAAAGGAAAAAGTTAAATGGAAACAAATTTTTAAGTAAAAAATAAATATGAAAGTAAAATAATGAAAAAGGTAACTTTATGTAAAAGTAAATTCAAAATAAAAAACAAAGTTACATGAAAAGGAGTATTAAAAGATAAAAAGAAAAAAGAACGAATTTACTTAAAAATTCAAAAAGTTAAATGGTATTTTCCCTTGGTTTAAAAACCCATGGTATTGTGAAACGTGAATTGAAAAGAGAGAATGGAGAATTAACTACTTAATTAATCGATGAATAAACATGATATGGAGGATTATGAATAATAAGGAAAAAAATTATTCTTAAAAATAACATTATTATTACCTGAACAAAAGGGTGCAATGTTCCATTATCAAAAGACACATTGGTTCAAAGTCACACCCTTTAGAAGACTATATAAATGAATATTGTGTTGGAAGAAGATGTATCTTGATGGATCAAATATAAGTACAATGGATTGAATGAAGGTTCATTCTTTATCAGGTTGGTGCTTGTTTACAAGCTGGGTCTTGTTATGAGGGTTTGATTCCTCAAATCTTTGTTGGATCTGAGAACTACAAGTTGGGTCTTGTATCTAATATTTGGATCTCTCTTATTCAGTTTGTGTTGAATAGTTTAACGATTGGAATCATATGTACTTATTCAAGTTTAATAAACAGATGATATTTATTCTTCTTTATATAGTTTGTGTTTTTATAACTGTTATATATATATTTATGAATAAGTAATTGAAATACATATATGTTATTCAGTTAATTTAAGTAATCCGAAAAAGTGTGAGAATTGTCCAAAAGTTCAAGACACTGATTCACCCCCTCTCTCAGTGTCAATGTGTGTTTCAACAAACTACCCATTGAAATTATTTGTCTTGGAGGATTTCAATGGGCCCCCCTATTAAAATTTTAAGAAAGGAACTATATCACTAGTAACTTGAATTGGTACTGGTACATAAAAATACTAATCGGCATATGTATTTTCAGTCTTAACCAAAGAAACCCATGGTGATCAGGGATAATCTAAAGCCATATCATGCCTTTGCTAGCCTTTTTCTCCCTACATGTGTGAATTAGAATATATTTTCAGGGACCTTGTCGAAATCACAAAGTACATCTCCATTCATGTGACCATGCCCAAGGGCTATCATATCACTCCTCATTGAGATATCTCCACTCTGGATCAATCCACATGCAATTGTCAAATCCCTCTCTAAAATCTAAAAGCTAGCGGGCTATTGCATACCTTTCTATTGGGATATTCTTCATCGTAAAGGATTGTGCATTTTGCACAACATTGACTCTGATGAAGTCTCTCTAATGAGATTTTTTGATCTATAAGAACTCAGGTATGCCATAAATCACTTACCCTATGTCCACGTGTCAATAAATTATTGATCCAAAAGTATTTATACATGTGGTGAGAGTTAGAGACATGTAGGCGGGTCCCTCATGCAACTGTTCACATTAATTGACAGGGCATAGATTATTGGCCATTCAGACCTTATCCAAGTAGTTAATATGCCACACAAATAAAACTCCTTTGTGGAAGCACAATTTTTGAGACAAGGAATATTCCTTTGGAAACCTTCCATCGAAACAAGAGAAAAACCACGAACCATTCTTATCTATGATGGATCCTCTATGATAACACTACTAGAAGATATCATGTCAGAGTTCTCTTTTCAACATACCCTCCCCTTCGATAATTCATCTCTATGAGAATAATTTGAGGTAATTAAAGGACACTTGCTTAAAAATTAATCTTTCTTAATGTTTTTCACACACTAGATGAGTGTGGTTCATATGCACAAGCATATCATGTCTAGTTACTTGCACGACCTCTGATACAAAATCAAATGTTCCTCGGGGAATCTCCATCGAAAATCATGGGAACCTTTATGTATCTTGATATGAAATCCTTATAGATCCTCCCTTATAACAACGTTGGGAAGCCTTTATCAAGTCTAAGATCCCAACCACCATGTTCCAACACCAAACATCTTATATGCTAGAATTGAAGAAATTTTCTTTTCGAATGCATTAATGGAGATGTACTTCTCCACCTAGACACAGGTTTTCATCCACTTAGCATTAGCATTAATCATAGAAGTTTTGGGGTAAATTATAAGTGCATAAAACCTATTTTCAACTCTAATTGACACATTATTCATCTTCTATAAATTTGTGAGAGTTGTGTAAACTGCAACATCAAGATAACCCTATAATTCTAGGGAATTCCATAGTAATATGTATGTGTATGAGTTAATTTTTATCATTTATGTTGATAGTAATGATCTAGTAAAATTATTTTTGTATTTATTATCATAGGAACTCAAAAGAATAACATATCACGACCATAGACTAGAAAGGGAAAGAACCCTATGGTAAATAAACCCACACCCATCAAGAGTCCAGATGATATCCTAGAAATAGACATGAACTTCTTCAATGGGATGGAACATTTTCCATGATATGATGAGATATACAATATTTTCAACATTGGAGAGTTCTTGTCCGAAGATGAAGACCTCGAAACCTATCAGAATATCTGAAAAAGTGGTATCCATCTCATACCAACTCATTCAATGTTGTTCCCCAGGTAATGACACTACGAGATGGTGTCTCACACACATGGACAAGGATACAACTATTATAGGGAGTTAATAAAATATACCTATAGCATATTTGAAGCCATAGGAAATAAAACTCGATATCACCTCCCAGAATTTGCAGTATCTCTAAATGAGTTGTTTTTGAAAAACTTTGGGAAATATAACAAAGACTTTGAAGAATTGATGGAAGACTGTTGGTATGATAAACTAATACATGTCAAGAATGGAGAATAACTTATCCTAGCACAACACCTAAAATAACCCTATAGACTGCTGAGTACTATGATATTTCAGATATATGGTGAAGAAACAAGCACCTATTTTCTGATGGAGTGGTTTCCGATGGAATACATAGTGGTAAAAATGGGACAAGTCTTCAACTGGTTAAGTATACTAGCATTCAAAATTTTCCAGAAGGCCAAAGAAGGTCCAGGTATGAAAAAAACCTATCTTTTTCATGTTAACATATCTCATAGATGCAATATGCTTTGTTGTTCAGTTTCATGTTTTTCGATGGAATTGGAGTCCCAACCAATCACCTATGCACATTTACTGCTCAAAATTGTGGGATGTCAACTACAAGAAGTATATAGATGTCATTTGTGACTAGTTTCTAACTCCCTTATTCATCATGATCTTTCGATATCAACCACATCAAATATCATAATATTCCATAACAACCCTGAGGGACATTTGATATTTGTGTATAGGTAAATACTATACTTATGCCAAGATCTATGGGAGTTTTGAGGCCCCATGTATCTTGCCAAAGTATGTTTTTGATAGGATGCTAGCCATAGAGGTCGCTTACCAAACAATAGAGGAAGGAATAACCTCATTCCTCTCAACTAATAAAAATAAACTTTATCCCAAATCCCCATTGAGTACAGGGAGATATGTATTATCCAATGGTCCTCATGCTATAATGGATTATGAATCCCTACATGAAATATACCTATGTTTAGGGGAACCAAAGGAACATGACCCAAAATATGTGGTAATGGAACATTTCAAAGCCATCAAATTGACCCACCTTGTAATTTATGAAGTGAATTATGTAGAAGAAATTTTCAAAGGGGTTTTATTCTTTGATGATGTATTAAATATGTTTCTAGATGAGACAACTAAGGAAAAAATTCAAAGGGAGGAAGAGGAGAAAATAAAAATATCCAAAGAATAGTTCCTATTTCTTTTAGATAAAGACAAGGAAAAGTTAGAAGCAAAGGAAGAGGAAGAAAAGAGAAAAACATAGGAAAGATACAATAGATATTTGTAAGCAAAAGAAGAATACCAAAATAAGCAAGCAAAGATGGAATTGGAAAAGAAAAAAGAACAAGATGAAGCCAAAAAGAAGAAGGATGAAGACAAGAAGAAACCCAATTAGACGAGAAGAAGGAGATGGATGAAGCCATAAAAAAAAATATTGAAGATATAAATAAAACTGTTAAAAAGGACGAAAAGGCACAAAAGGATGTAGAATGAAGGAAGAAAGAAAATTACGAAGAAGAAAGATAGAATATGGCTGCAGAAGCAGAACATAAAAGAAAGAAGAAGGAATAAGAAAAGAAAAAGTTTCTTGAGGCCGAGGCAAGAAAGAAAGTTGAAGAAGAAGAAAAAAGAGAAAAGAAGAGAAAACTGGAAGAGGCTAATATTGGTATAACAAGCCCCAATGTCAGCATAGTCAATTTTCCTATTAAGGAATGCACCCCCTTGATGGAAATACCGTGATATTTCTCTTATTCCTCTTAGGTACTAGAATTGGAAAAAGTTGTTGTAGTTGTTGGTGAGTACTATTAGAGAAACAAGTCAAGAGGGATCGAGAAGAGATCAATCAAAAGAAAGTGAGGAGATACAAATCTTAGATACGGGTCTTCTAAAAGGTCCATTGGATGGAAATTAGGCCCATACCCCAAGGAATATGCTCTGCAAACTACTTCATCTCTTAAGGCATTTGTAGGAGCTAATGACTTGTTGGTATATGAACTAGGTTCTGCCTTGGATACCTCTCAAGATAGAATAGCTTAACTAGAGGAAATGTTAAGAACAAAAAGAGACAATGTTACTAAAGAATTCAAAAGAGAATTCAATACAATAGAGAAGATTCATAACAAAGAGATGGACAAAGTGTTGGAAGTCCAAAGGGATAAATTGAATATAGAGTTTGAGAGAAAAACCTCCATAGATGAAGATATACACATGAAAGAGTTGGATGCTCCTAAGTTAATACATTATCAAGAGACATATCAAATGAAGACAAGTCATGCATATGAGACAACAAGTGGGAAAACAAAATGTATAGAAATTAACAAATTCATAGAGAAAATGGAGTAGAAAATCCTCGGATTGTTAGCCTATGGCTTACCTTAACCAATCACTAATTCTATTTGTCCCCTATATTTGTATTATTCATTTAGGATATTAGTAATACATCCTCAAGTGATGACTAATGAGTTAGTTAAGATTGCCTAGCCTAGTCATCATGCATGATTTTAGGATCTAGAGAAAATCTCTCTATGAGGTGGCATCACCCATTTTACTATAAATATGTACCATTGGTGTGAATACACGTGGAGTCCTTGGAAATGAGTGGCCTGTAGGATTGAATGACACACACCTAGAGAAGAATCCAAAGCACCTTCATGCCCAAATGAGAAAGAGAAATGACAACTATCTTATGCCTCACATACGTTTCTTGATAATTCGCCTTTTTTACTTGTTGATTGAGTAAAATCCCTAGTCAAGAAAATGGTGTAAAATTTTATTTTATTGTTGATTTGTACTTTCAAATTTGTGAAGGGGACATAAGGATTGGCAAAAATTGTGAAAGCTTCCATGTCACATAATATTTTTAAAAGGGTTATAAAAGCTTTGGCAAACCAATCCATGTCAACAAAATCAACTTCGAAAAACAAAATGTTTGTAAAGGTGGATATTTAAGTCCTTTTGAAAAGATACAAGGGATGATACATTTTCATTGAAAATATAAATTATCTTAGGCGTGTTAACAACTTCTTGTATCAAGAGAAGACTTATAATAAAAATATTCATTTTGTAGTGTTGAAGTGTCCTAGATCCGCCCGAAATTGAATAATGGGATCTTAGGTACATCCTGTGTTGTGAAGATGAATATTTTCATGGTGGTTATTCTTTTTTACCAATCTATAACACACTCCGCCACCCACAGGATAGGGTATGCTACCTTCAAGCCCATCCTTGGACTTCTTTCTCTTACCGATATCTTTTTAAATTAATAAGGATGCATAAAAGAAAAGATCTAATGACATGCACAAAAATAACTAGCAAGCATGCATATTCTAAAGATTCAATTAAACGATAAATAAATATAAAGAGGAATACATTCATATATAGATAAACAATACCATAACATAGAGAAATTATATTTATAAAGAATACACCAACTGGATGCATACCAAGGATGTTCCACCCAACTGTAGACACTACTGTTCCAAATCTCAACAATAGTTTCAACCCCAAGCCAGGGCTATGAATCCACAAGGAAGGTTCCAGAGTGTTACTTGGCTTCCCAAACTAGTCAGCACTCAATCTCTCACATGTGTTTCCTACACTCACAACAATCGAAGTACCCAACTCTCTTCTACCTAGCCTGCACCACCCAAGAGAATGGACCTCCACCCTTCTATGCCACGCAGTCCCTCATACAATCCTTTTCCTTTCAGGGCTCCAATGCAACTAGTCCAGAATCTCAATATTGGAACTCTCAGGACTTGCAACTGTGAAAAAAGATGGACACATTCCAACGCATCTCAGACATGCAGGCCTCAAGTCATGGTTGGATTACACTAGTGACCTTTACAACCAAGAATAACATGACTTCTCTTTAGTAGTTTGTTTTCCTTTCCCAAGCCAAGACACCGATGAGGATGGATCAATGAGTGATAGGTAAGGACGGGATGAATGAATGAGTGAGTAAGTGAGTGAGCAAATTCGTGAGGGAAAGAATGGAATTAAATAATAAGTGAAGGAGCGAAAGAGCCAACAACCAACAACCAACAACCAACCCCCCCCAACAGACCAGGGGAGGGTTTAAGTATTCTGTGGGGAATCAAGAACCTCTCGGCCTCCCCCAAGAAGCTCATGTAACTGATCCACTCCCTTAGACAAAAGTGTAATTGAAATAAGAAATAAACATTTACCCCCTCAATCCCCCTCTCTTGTGGAATGATAGCCCCCTATAACTATATTCCTTGTCCATCTAGCAGCCAATGATGTGTTTATTTTTAATAATGATCAAAACATTACATTTCTTAGCCACACTGGCCTCTTTTAATTGTTTGGGCCATCTGGCCTCTCAACATTGTAACAATACATTATTTAAAATGGGGGTTTAAAACCCAGGGTGTTACATCCCCTCCCCCTTATTTTGACACTATCCTCAGTGTATATACAAAATAGAGATCAAAATATCAAAATTTATTCAAAAAGTTGTGGGTACTCTGCTCGCATGGCATCTTCATGCTCCTAGGTAGCATCTTTAGGACTGTAACAGGTCCACTGAACTTTTACCAGCTCTATAACTCGATTCCGGAGCATTTTGACCTTTCTATCCAATACCCGCACTGGCTAAACCTGAAAGTCTCCCTCTGTCTCTACCTGAATCATATGCCAATCAATTACATGGTTAGGATCATGTACATATTTCTTTAGTAAAGAGACATGAAATACATTATGCACATTCATGGAAGCAGGAAATGAAAGCATGTGTGCAACTGACCCTATTCTATCCAATATTTCAAATGGACCACAGAATCTGGCTGCTAGCTTTGTACAACTACCCAATTTCAAGGAGCTTTTCTTGGGCTTCACTTTCAAAAGTAC
>SNQJ01S0110111.1:0-11158 GCA_010110895.2 Picea sitchensis
TTCTTTTGGGGTTTCTCTTTTGCACCGATCCTTGATTCTTCTTATGCACAGTAAGTCCAAAGTTCTTCAAATGTAGGATACTCCTTCCTTGTGTTCATGCTTGCGGCAAATGCATCCCATGTCTTGGGGAAACCATTGAGTACTATATTTACCAGTTGCTTCTCTGAAATGATCTCTTCAATAGCTTGTAGTTGATCTCTCAACTGAGATATTCTCACAAAGTATGATGTTATGTTGTCATCATCATTCATTTTCATGTCACGGAGCTCATTCTCCAGACTCATTACTTGTCCAATGTTTCTGACTGAGAAGAGGTTTGTTAGGGCATCGTACATCTTCTTAGATGAATCAAGATTGGAGATGTAGGGTACCAAGTGGTCTTTTATAGAATCCACTATGATACTCATGGCATTGATGTCATTGTCTTTGAACCTCTCCATAATTGCAACGTTATGTGGTTCCTTCTCTTTTCCTTCTTCAAACTTTGGTTCCACAATCTTTCCTTTCACGATATCCAACACTTTACTCTTGGAAAGGATGAGATCAATCCTTTTCTTCCATGCTCTGAAGTTAGAAGCCCCTTCTAACTTGTTTTATGACTTCATAAAGTAATTCATGGTTTCTTTGACTTGGTCAACCCTAGATTTGACCAAAAAACTCAAACTTGGCATCTTAGCTTGCTGAGAGTACCAGGAGGTGTGCTAGGCTAGGGCGCACTAGTCTATCTGGGAATTAGGTCAACCCCTTCACTTAAGGTGCGTCAACGAGAGGGTTAGGATTTCGTTGCTGCAACAAAAACTCGCTGCACTTGCAACTGAAATTGAGCAAATCCTCCCAATCTATCTTCCAGCGGTTAGACTGTCCGAAGATAGTGTGGGCCCATAACCTATTAGAATATAATGGATGTGCTCATTTAACCATAGACAATATAGCAATATTGTCACCCAACCATAGGCCGAAGCCACCCCCGAGCACCTTAACCTTGACAGAGAATCATTCCAGAAGCAAACCCTAGATTAGATAGCCAAACAAAGGTGTTGCACCTTTCTCCAAGGATAATGCACCAAGTAAGAACAACAAGAGTTGATCAGAGAGTCCAAACCATAACCAAGAGAGAGTCCAAGCCAAAACCGAAATCTGTTGGTTGTAGCAGCTGCAACAACAACTCTCCTCCAAACTTGCGCACAAACTGGCCAACTGCAGTGCACACAAGTGTTGCTTCTGCAGTTATGAGAATACTGGCTAGAATGAAGACCGACCTCCTGTATTTATACTATTTCTGGCAGACTGTCTAGGCCGACTTCTCATTCTGGGTACTAATTCTTTAGTAGATAACATTTCCTTTAGCCGACTTCTTCTCTTGGAGACTAATAACCTAATACAAGTCATTCTCTTGAGTTGACTTGTCTTGTAGGGTTATTAACCAATTAATTAGGGTTTCTTCTTGCTTCCCGAAATATTCTATTCTCGTCGGGTTTACACGTGGAGGTAAATACCTCCCGCAGGTACCATAATATCAACAAATCATAGGCCTAACAGGAAACCAGGGTACTACCGGTCGAGTGGCATGAACCCTCTAAAAAAATAGTGTAAATAACTATGACGTGAATGGGAAGAATCTCATCCTATTTAAAATGGCGCGATAGTGATATAATGCAAAACAAAATTGTCTCAAAAAAATCTCTGACCACTTAATCAATCGAGGCCTCTACACTAAACTATCTACATAATCCAACAAAGCACAACTAATGTGTTTCCCGTCAAAGCTAATGTGTGACAATTCCAAGATAATAAGACACATGCACCTAACCTCCTCTATCAAATGAATCTATCCACAACTAACCACCATGAACCTGGAACTCTGAAGAGGAATGAATGTTTAGACAAACGTATCTCTGCACATATCCCAGTTGGGTCTCTCCTACAACACCATGCGATAGATCGAATTGGGGCAAAGCCTTCCCCCTCCTAGACAACCCAATGATGGGATAAATATCTTCCTCTGTGGGATGATACCACAGATCAAGACTAACCTTGAATGCCTGGCGACCATGATCCCAACGATAGATCAATTGTTGTACAATGAAGAGTCCACCCTGAGGGATGTACCCTCCTCATAAAACTTAAGGAGGGAAACATTGATCAAAAGGGCATGTGTTTGTTATGAAATAGGGCGAGGGAACAACTCCCTCTCACACTCCTTGGCCTCCCTGTAGCACCCCATTTCTAAACCCCTGATTATATGTAATTAATCATGACCAATGATTTCCATGCCATGGCATATAAACTTTGTTAATGTATTATGGTTAATTGGAAAAAGTCACACAATTGACCGATGGGTGGAGCACGCGTACTGGCCATGATACTAGGAGAGGAACTAGTGAGAGGTCAGGAAAGGTGATTCATGTGCAAAAGATCCCAAGCCACCTTGATGAATGATGTGGAGGAAATAACCATAATTCCTCTAACTTGCAATTAAAGTAAAGAAATTGATGAGAGGGGTTGGTAGTTGAACAACCAACCACCCCTAATGAATACATGTATGGAGAGTTGGATGGATAGAGAGTACCACCACCTCATTTCCTCGATTGACCTGATTTCTTCTGACATAAGAAAATAAAGGATTGGTCGAGAAGGTTAAGTGGAGGAGAAGCAAGGGAAAGGACGAGTAATGGAAATAAATACATGGTTTGGGAAAGAACCTGTAAGTAAAATGAAATATTGTATGCTTATGTTCTCCTGTGTGCACAATAATATACTTGTTGAAATGGGTTTCCTGTGAACAAAAAGAATAGCAGTCGGATCAGAGGGGAGGGTAACCCCATCCGTCTGATCTTCACCGGGAGTTTGGAAACAGAGGTAGATCCCTCAGTTAACCGGTTATCAAATCCCCAGAGCATCGGGATATTTTATGTTGTAAACCTTGTGAAATCTCGGTATCTCGATACCTGGTGGGACAAGGTTTCGTTGTTGTCATATGTGGTTGTTACCTCACCTGTTACCCATTGAGATCCCTACTTAAACCTAAAGCTAGCTCATCGTCATTGGATCGACGAGAAGGCCATGGTCAGTAGTCCAATTGTCATAGTTGTTTAGAACTGGTGTGGAGTCTTGGTTAAACGATCTACCAAATAACTGGAGCACCGAGAGAACTCGTGTTTAACACCTGATACCCAATCCCTGGTGGAGCAAGGTTCTAGTATCAAGTTCCAACCTTTTTAGTCCAATTTTTGTAGTTGTTTAGAATTGGTGTGGAGTCTTGGTTAAACAAGCTACCAAATAACTGGAGCACCAAGAGAACTTGTGTTTAACACCTGATACCCAATCCCCGGTGGAGCAAGGTTCTAGTATCGGGTTCCAACCTTTTTGCTTAGGAGAGAGAGAGAGAGACGTCATTGTGACATGTCATGCCAACGTGGCAGAGGATAATACATGCAACCATTGATTTGTCGATGGGCCAAGCATGGTTCCAGTCGAGTGTAAAACCATTGAATGGGTGCCTTTAAACCTTAACCGTTGGATCAAGGTGTCGCCAGATCTCCACCATTGATCCTCATTGTGAGAGGGCAATTGGACCCCAGAACTCCCAGGGATTTGCTTGCAAGGATTTCCAAAACGAGTCCAGTGTCCCACCGACATATCAGGTGGGCTGATATCCTCGGTGGGTCGATACCCCCAGTGGGTCAAGGTTACAATTCGAGGAGGTTAAGTCACATGTGAGTGATGTCACAATGACAAAGAATGTCGTGTGGCAACCAAAGTGCCACAGTGGTTGAAACTTGTTGGAGTTTGATTGTGCAGGGCGAGAGTGGGCCCAGTTGGGCGTGAAGACCTTCAATTCAACGCCCTTGAATCCTTGTCATTGGATTTGAGCATCAGGAAATCTCTACCGTTGATTTCATAATTAAGCTCGGGAGGGAGTTTAACGCCCTGGGGTACCAGAGTACAAGACCCCCAAAATATTTCCCAAGTTCAAGTTTGCCCCGGTGGGGTAAGGTTCTAGGAAGGGTTCTAGCCCTCCCTTGTTAGTTTGTAAGAAGAGAAGAACATGTGCCAATGATGTTGGATGACATAGTCAAGCCAATGCACAATGGATAGGCGTCAACACCTGAATGGAGAAACCTCATGCCCGGTGATGACGGGTCACATGCTGGTTGGTCCCCATGTCAAGTGGATATTGTGTCACGTGTCAAGGTAATTCAAATTTTTGGAGCAGTGATCTATATCAATTCATGGGTGCCACGTGTCAATCCTGGTGGCAAGTCATGACGGGGCCATGTGTCATGGGTGCCAGCTCAATCACCGGGTGAAGCCTTCAAATCTTGAGCTAATATAAGTTTACATGGGACCTAGTGCCCGAGTGATCCTAGTGGGTTGATCTCTTAGTGGCCCAGTCTACCAGAATGGGGTATCAGCTTTAGAGCACAATGTTAAAGGTTTGCATGGACCTAGTGGTCGGGTGAGCTCGGTGGGCCAATCCCCAAAATGTCAAATACCATAATTAGTGTCAAATGTGGTGGGTCGGTCATCAGTGCCACATCTGCAGCCATGTAAATTCCAAATGGGCCATGGGGGATTATACAAGTGTGATGGAGCCATGTGGTTGCCACGTGGTGATGTGGTGGTTTTTGGCTAAAGAAGGCCTGGGAACTTTATAATTCCATAACTTTTGATTCAAACCTCGATTTTGAGCATGGTTACAATCGTTGCAAATATCTCAACAAGAAAATATGGATTATGAAACCATCATTGGATTTTAGAGGTGATAAATAAAGGTGGTTTTGAGGAAAGAAAAAAGACAAATTTGACACCCCAACAGCCTAAGAAAGGGTTAGGGGGTTGGGTATGTTACACTCCCACTCGCGTACAAATGTTTACATGTCAACATGTTGTTGTTGTTGATGCTCCTCCTCTCTTTATCGTCATCTCTGATTCACATACAACTATTGTTAGGTGCGCACACACACACACACACACACACAATAAATTGAAATTATAGAACACACACATATATAAATAACTTACATTTAAAAAAATCTAAAATTTATTTTATTTTGCAAAACAAAATATAGAAAAGTAGTTGGCTTGCCTAAAACAGAACCTATGCACCATCCATGGTGTTCTATATTAGACAAACAACACAGTCATGTGATGTTGTTACTAACATGCACCGGTGCAACTTGTTTCTTGTCGCACCACAACATATTTTAGTGGTGCATCCCATAAGATGCACCACACCGTTAAATTGTGAAATAATCATCCAGGTGTCATGCTCTTTACAACGCTAGTGTGTCTATTGTACCTAAAGGCATCACTAGGTTAAATTGTTTTTTGCAACTTGAGCAATGTGATGTGTTAATATGAACCCACCAGTGCTACCGTGTTATTGTAGCATCGACATTACATTTTACGGTACGTCTGGTTCTATAGAGCACCAGTAATAGGGCGTCCAACAAAACACCCTAGGATATTAATTCATACAATATTTACCCAGTGTAGTTCTTTTAACCGCACTGATTCATTTCATTAACAAAGATGCATCGCTACGCTAAAATTTATGGCGCACAAAATTACTAATGCACTTTGTTAAACTGAAAGCACCGGTGCGCCCGTTTTACCAGAGCAATGACATGATGTTTAGTGGTGCGTTGTCTTTAATAACAAACCAGAGACGGGGCCTTACCAAAGATGCACTACTATGCTTATTTTTCAAAACATATCGTGGTGTGTATGGTTAGCATTTACGCATTGGTGCTCCACGCTTATTGTCGCACCGCCACATATTTTGGTGGTGCCTCCAATGAGACACATTGCGCTAATAGATAATAAAAAAATTCATCATGATTCCACACTCTTTATAGCACCATTGCATTTGTTGGACCTATGGGCACTGCTAGGTTAAATTGTTTTATTGCAACTTAAGCGGTGTGATGTGTTACTATTAACGCATCGATGATACTGTGATATTCGACCACCGATGTTATGCTCAGCAGTGCATTGTGAAGCATAGAGCACCAGTCACTGGGCATCCAATGAAATTCCTCGCTATGCCAAGTCGGTCAATATACATCCTAGTGCGGTTGTGTAAACAACACCGGTGCATTTTGTTACAATGGTTGCACTACTACATTAAATTTTTATGAATCGTAAATTTAGCGATGCACTTAACTAAATGGAATGTTTCGGTGCGGGGAGGAACCAAGGACGCATCAGTTACAGAGTGTCCCAAAGGACACTGTGTTTTTCTTTTAAAATTTATTGCACTGCTCTTCCTTGAATGGCACAAATACATACATTTATATTGCACCAAAGGCAATGTTCACTGTGAATCTAACATAGGATGCATCACTTTGGGGCGAGTCGAAGCGTTCAATCGCACCGTACGGATTTGGAAAAAAAAAAAGTGAAAAAAATGCCAAATTTCAAGCTAAATTCAAATTTTAATTGGATGAAAATGAAAATATGAAGGTAATAAACAATTTACTTGGAATATTATTTCCCGAGGAGGCATGGTTTCACCATTGAGAGGAAATGAAAATTCATGGTATTTCCAAAATTTAAAAATGTGTGGAATCTAACAATGGAGCTATCCAAATCGTTGTAGAGCACCAAAAACAGGGTGTCTATGGAAGGAGGGTGAGCACTGATGCTTGCTTGAGAGTTTGGAAGCATAGGATGAAGTGTAATAATGAAAATTGATTTGGTAAATTTTTTTATTTACCCTACCACAGTACGCCTGACGACGGTGATGCGCATCGGTGCATAATTTTCCACGACACTGATGCACTTTTATCAGTGCTTGTTATTTTTGTTATAACGTTTAACAATGTGTTTGAACATTGAAGCACCGATGCATTATTGTTTATGTGCACACCAGTGTGTATGGACCTTAAAGGAACACCAAGGAAAGAACCTCCACAAAAACCTTTAGTGTCCCTCCTCCGCTAACAACCTCCGCTATAAACAAAGAAGGGGTAGTTTTTTCAGGAAGGTTCTATAAAAACCTCTGCAAGAAGATGTTCTCCTTGTAGTGTTTTTTTGCATATTGAAATACTTTTACTAGGTACGTAAAGGGACTTGATTGTTATGGAAGATGAGTGAGGCACAAGCTAATCGACTAATAGGAGGAGGGTGAGGTGCATTAAGTGTGAATATCGACAAAGGAGGTCGAGGTATGAGGTAAGTTAAGTCGCTCGACCATGCTAAGTGAGTTAGTAGGGAATTGGGTATTTGTCCCTTGCTTTGTTTGGCTACCAAACTACGGGAAGTTCCTAAAGATATTGGTTTTGTTTTTATCCTTTTCGGTGAAGCTAGGGGAAGGTTCCCATTTGTTCTTTCAATGATTTTTCTAACTCATAGTGCATTATGATCATTTTTGTAATTTTACTACACTTTTGAGACTTCAAATGTTCATATATTTTTCATATGAACTTTGATTGATGTGATTTTTTTAAGTGGACATTTTCCAAGAGATATTCATATTTTTAGTTTTTGTATTCAATGATCGCGATTATGGGGACAATTTTGTGTAGACCGCCATTTTTTAAGACTTTTAGAGGTGTTTTTTTTTAAAACTACCCCTAAAATTTGATCCTTGAGACATTCAAGACCAGTTTTGAAATGACTACTTTTATCACTAGTACAAAATGACAAATTTGTGATAACAAAACCAAAAAAGTTAGTTACGATTTTATTTATAAGTTAAATACTACTAAATTTGAGCAATTTGGATGGATTTTGAGTGAGTAGCTATATATGACCAACATAAATTACTAATATAGATAGAGGATAAACCTATGCAACTAGAAAATGACCACATGAATATAAATTAGTAGTATTTCTTACTTATATGTAATTCAATTTTAGTAGTGTAGTCATTTTACCGTGCTTTATTATATTGATTACGACTGTTCATGTCAAATTCATTTTTGCAGTATACATGGATGTGTTGGTCGTGCTTTGTGACACCACACCCAAATTATGTACAATATAATTATTTACATCATGAATTGCAACTTGATACTAGCCCACATTTCACCTAGCTTCATGTCAGCCATGACCAAAAACAAATATTTTTTCTCAAATTTGTATATATTTCAATCCAAATTTGACTAGCGTTGCTTATATGGGATCAGGTGGTTGAGCATTGTACATCAATTCATCTTCAATCAACAACATATAACCTACGATATCTTATGATTCAACGCCACCAAATTGATGTTATATGTCATTGACATGCCTTGCCTGACGACTATGTTGTGTTAACAATTTACCCTATCGTTGGCTCCAAATTCAAACAAATTACCTATGACCTACAAGGAGAAAACTCTCTCTCTCTCTCTCTCTCTCTCTCTCTCTCTCTCTCTCTCTCTCTCACACACACACACACACACACACACACACACACACAATAGTGAGCTCAAGTGCCATCTTACCATACTAGTGTGTGTGTGTGCGTGCACATGTGTGTGTATAGATATATATGTGTATGTATGTACACACACACACACACACACATATTAGTGAGCTCAAGAGCCATCATACCATACTAGTGTGTGTGCGCATGTGTGTGTGTACATATATATATATATATATGTATGTATGTATGTATGTATGTACATACATGCATACATACACATATGTGTGTGTACATATATATGTGTATGTATGACATACATACATACATACACATATGTGTGTGTACATATATATGTGTATGTATGACATACATACATACATACACTGTTGGGAACCAAATATCAAAATAGCATAAAAAAACCTCATAACAAGTACTCAACGCCTTGAAAAAGATAGAATTTCAGATAATAAGCCTCTTCGAGGGGGCAACCTCCTTATACACCACATAAATTTCCAAATGAAAAGGTCTCATTGGTATATATAGGAGACTAGGAGATACAATTACAACTAATGGACCTAAGCCGACATAAATAAAACAACATTACTAATGTAATATGCCCCAATTAAGGGGTAATGTGCCACTATTTAGGGCTTAACATGCCCCTCCCCTTTAGACCAGTATTTTCCACAACGCTTGAGTAATTCTAGATGATTTTGTATAAAAGACTCATCTTCCCAAGTGGAATCTTCAGTGGGTAGTTTCCTCCACTTAATGAGATACTATGAAATGGATCTATTCCTCAACTGGAGAATTCTTGTGTCAGTGATAGCTTCATGCTCCAATATGATTTTTCCTTCCTCGTCAAGTTCTGGCAATACAGTTTGAACTTGGATCTTCTCACCTATAACCTTCTTTAAGGATGAAACATGGAAAACTGGGTGTACTCGTGAAGATGCAGGCAACTCCAATTTGTATGTCATAGTACCAATATTTTGCAACACCTAATAAGGGCCATAGTACTTTGGTGATAATGTATTATCCTTCTTAGCTTTCTCAAGGGACATCTGTTTGTATGGTTGTAGTCTTAAAAATACCCAATCCCCTACTTCAAAACTTCTTTCACTATAATTTTGATTTGCTTGTTGTTTCATGCGATTATGTGCCATGGTCAGGTTGTCCTTTAAAAGTTGGAGAACTTGTTGTTGATGTTCGATGTGATCCTCCACTGCTTGAAACTTAGATTTTTATTTTAGAGAAGAAGTTATGGAAGGTGGGTGGTATCCATAGAGTGCCATAAATGGTGTCATTTTTGTTGCAGTATGAAAGGAAGTGTTATACCATCGGTCTGCCAAGGGTAACCATTTGAACCATTGTGTTTGTTTATCAGAGACAAAGCAACAAAGGTATGCTTCCAAACATTTGTTTACTATCTCGATTTGTCCATCAGATTGAGGATGATAGGATGAGCTATGAACCAATTGAGTACCCAAACAAGAAAATAATTATGTAAAAAATGTCCAGTGAAAATGGGATCTCTATCACTTACAATAATCTTTGGGATTCCATGTAGCTTTTGAGTTGTCTCCATGAATGCGGTGGCAACTGTATTGGCTTTGAAAGGATGAGAGAGTGAACAAAAGTGTGCGTACTTCCTCAGTCTATCAACAATCACCATGATGACACTCTTTCCTTCGGACTTCGGTAACCCTGTGATGAAATCCATGGAAACCTCCTCCCAGTGCTGACTTGGGATGGTTAATGGTTGTAAAAGACCTAGGGTATTAATTGTTTCCACCTTATTTTGTTGGCAAACCAAACATTTTGCCACAAACCTTTGAAAATCAGTTTTAAGGCCATCCCAAAAAAATTCTTTCTTGACCCTATGATAGGTTTTCAAAAATCTCAACTGCCCTCCTACCGAAGAGGTGTGCAATTCCAATAGTACCTTTTGTTTGAGTTGGGAGTTCTTACATAAATATAAGCGATATTTGTACCATAGTGAATCATTTTTCCATGTAAATGTATATGATGCACTGAAATCCTGCTGCAACCTTTGAATGAGAGTCCACACATTTTCGTCATTTTTCCATTCATCCCTCGCTTCTATTATCCAATCAAGTTGGATGATCGAGATAGATTATAGAAAGGCCTCAACTTCTTCATCCTTTCTTGAGAGTGCATCTTCCACAACATTTTGGTTCCATTTTTATAGATGATTTCAAAATCATAACCCAACATCTTGGTCACCCATTTTTGTTGTTCTTCTGAAGATAGGCTTTGTTCCAAGAAGTATTTAAGACTATCATGATCTGTTTTGACCTTGAAGTGCCTACTTAATAGGTAAGGGTGCCATTTCTTCAATGCATGTAGTATTGCCATCATTTCCTTCTCATAAATGGGTTTGTGTAAGTCATTTCCCTTGAGTGTTCGACTTTCAAAATCAAGGGGCCTTCCTTATTGCATTAGACCAACACCAATGTCATTTCCCGAGGCATCACATTCCAGAATAAATGTTTTTGTGAAATCTAGTGTGGTCAAAATAGGAACTTTGCACATCGCCTCTTTAAGTTGTTCAAAAGCTTGAGTTTCCTCTGGAGTCCATGAAAATGCATCCTTCTTAGTTAATGTCATGAAAGGTGTTGATATTCTTCCATACTTCCGAACAAACTTGCGGTAGTAACCTATCAAACCCAAAAATCCTCTAAGATTCTTTAATGTTTTGGGAATCGGCCAGTCCATCATGGCCTTAATCTTGTTAGGGTCTACCTTGACACCTTCATGAGATACAATATGACCCAA